>NHYE01000511.1:0-30093 GCA_002938385.1 Gymnopilus dilepis
CCTGTCAAGGAGGTGGCCACGAAATATATGCTTTTCTTGCCTCCAAACTTGCTGGACCTAGATTCATTAGCGACTTAGATTCCGTTCTCCCACCTTTCGTAACCCAGATCCATTCACCAATTAAATTTCCTCTCCCCTATGGTGGAAGCATGACATGAAGCTCGCCAATGGCCTCAGGCTGTCTGTTGCCCTTGCCGTCTACACACTTTGTCATTTTGGAATAAGCCCTTGCCATGATCGCCGTCCTCGCAGCCTGCCAATATTTCACCCACGATTGCCGCCAGGAAGACCTCACAAGCGGGATTATCACGATATGCTTCAGCAGGCGCGTCGCTCGAGCCATGAGCTGAGGAGTGGGTTCACCTTGATCCTCTCGAAGATGGACCTTCAGTTCAGGATCCAGGGCTCGTCAAACCGAGGATCGGACTCACCTTGATCCTCTGAAGTCAGGAATCCACCGACGCTGGTCTGCCTTCAGAGTGGTGAACACTGCCATTGCCAGACTAACTTCCGTATTTGGAAAGCCGACTCTTCACTTCAGTCCGCACTCTCCTCCTATCACTTACCTCGAGAACTGCCAATTTGTCGTGTAATTAGTAAGTATTTTCATCTCATCTGTGGACTTCACCATAGCCGACCCCATTTTGATGACAAGGGATGGAAAATCACCACACTCGACGACGCCATAGCTTTTCCACCTTCTCGTCCCTCACTTCCTTGCCAAGCACGAACGATGTAATGAGGAAGAACTCTTCCTGGTTTAGACATGCATCAAATGTCTACATACAAGGCGGGGTCTTCAACGAGACGATCTACAATGCTGAGGGCTCGCGTCAAGCTCGGGGTGACATAGGTACGCATCGCTAGCTCTTTTTCTAGGACTAGGCTGATGGTCGCTCTCTCATATCGCTCTCGTTCCTTTATGCGACTCAAATTGTTCGATTACTTTACACTGGGAACCTCTAACGCCAACGAAACGCATCTGAACCCTGTCAGAGAGAAGAATGAATTGTCTGGAGCGGGAAGTCGCGCAATTGCGGATCGCGCATGAGGTGGGGCGCCAACAGGACGCTGTGGGTCGCCGAGAAGAGCCAGAGAGGTCCAAGAAGGACATCTACATCATCACCTTCTGCTTTATATTACTCCTCCTCCTATGTCTTGCGTTTCTGGTCGGGCGCCCGCTAAAATAAGATCGTCAGTGAGCTAATCGATGATCGATCGGTGGCTGTGAAATAGATTAGATAGAGGTCGCTTCACACATTGCTCCCACACTCCGCTTCGGTTCACGTCCATATAATATGATGTTCTAGAATATATTAGCCCTCTTCGCTGCGTTTCTGTCTCATCCATGTGGCCCAGGATACTCGCGACACTCCGTGTCCTCTGCGCCTTCATCGTGGCCGACTGTGCAGGCCTGTATTTCAACTTTGCGAACGATCAATGCAATGGCGTGGCGACGCGCGTCACATCGGTGACACGCTGATCGCGCCATTCATTTGAGGTGTGAAGAAAAGAGTCATTTTTCAAGATGACTTTTGTCCCTTAGCTAAATGCCAGACCAATGTCGTCTTTTGTGTATCATGAAACCCATCGTCGTAATTCTAAATTCAGTTGATAAATAAAGCTTTTATTCTCGAGACGGATTGAGCGAATAGCTATTGTTTTCATCTTACTGCCCTTTAGAATGAAAGTGAATTGCCGCTCTATCTAACATTTTGCTGCTTCATCAATTCTTCTTTTGTCCAACATTTCAATGACGAGATAAATTCTATGTGCATTGTTACTCTTCAAATGCTGATTCAATGAATATTATAGGACATGGACAAACCTCGAGAGAAAAGACACCTTCCCTTTTTATTCAGTTGACATAGAAATCTTCCGTTCATACATTTTCGGAATAGAATTCCCATACTTTATCAGTCAGAAATTGCATTTAGTGGAGCTACCATATAGTTGGGCCACAGGAGTGCAGAGTAGAACTGAAATATCGACGAGTGGGTACGACCCACTGTATGTCCATCTGAGAATGAAGCTTTGACCAGCAGAAAAAGCGAATAATAACCCGAGCATACAAAAGGGTCCTCCGAAAGGACGAATCGGATGTAGACCCGTGCCAGAGCAGGCAGGCAGGCAGCCTGCATAAAGTCTCGACCTTGATAAAATAGAATAGAAAAGATAGATTGTCTCCGGACTCCGGAGCACGGTGCATATGATCTGACGCGCGTCCCGAGTCATTGTTGGTGAGGAATCAGGGTGTCAACGTCAGCACATTACGGGAGTCCGACCGAGTCGTAACTGTCCAACAAGTGTCGTGCCAGCGTATCCAGAGAAATAAACAGTCAAGCCAGCGAAGAAGGACGCGACAGAAGAAGGGGAAGCAGCGGCAGCAGATGTGAGGAGGCCAAAAGCAGAGGAGTCAGGCGGGAGGTGGGTGTGAGGTGTGTAGTCAGGGAAATGAATTCGAATTCGAAATGAAGGACGCGGATATCGATGCGGCGGCGGTTTGAATGAGGTGATGACACGGCGACGGATAGCGCGGCCGGCACGGCGTGGGAAGTTCGGCATCCCTTGGGAGAGTGGAATGAGACGATCCCTGCGCTTGACAAAGCAAACCTCCGTACATCCTCTCCTCCGCTCGTCTGTTTTTCTCTTCTTTTTTCAGTCTCTCCTTTCCGTCCTTTTGTCATCACCAAGCATGGCACGACTTGGTGTAGCTTGGTAAGCAGAGTGCTCATTTACCTTTTCCGTCTCTGTTTTTTCTTGTCTCTGTCCGTCGAGCGTCTGTCTTACGTCCCTCCTCCTTTCGCTCCTCCCCTCCCCTCCCTCCACCTGCGCCCGTGCTTCCGCCATGCGTACCAGGACCGCATCGACTGTTATCACCCTCTTTGGGGGTGTCACGAATACCATCCTCACCATCCAAGTCCTCGCGGCGTGGCGGTCTATCAAGTGGGAACCCGAGAGCGAGTGGGAGCTGTCTGGCGACAAGTGGCAAGTCACAGGCGTCAAGATCATCTGGGCCCTCCTCTCGCTGTACTTCGCCTCTGCAGCCGCTGTGTGCTTCATAGGCCTGCATGGCGTGCTCAAGGTACGTTACATTCCCCCATTTTCTTCTTCTTTGCATCCATCACACAGACTCGTGCTCATTCCGCCATATCAACCGCAGCACAAACCCTCCCTCGTCCGCTTCTACCGCGACTACTCAATAGCAGACTTCTCCTTCTCTGCATTCTTCACCGCACTAGCGACGTACGGCGCCTTCCTGGGCCCAGCGCGCGTCGGGATCTGCGAGGAGCTCTCGCGCCACCCTGATCTGATGCGCAATCTGACGGAGATTGGCCTCAATTTGGAGAATTGCGAGCTGTGGCTGTCGAGGGCGGTGTTTGTGGGCTTGGCTGTTATGTTTTTCATCATGGTCATTCGCGTGAGTGTTCTTTCCTTTCTATTCTATCGTGCATTGTTCCTGTCGAGGAGGTTGGAAACGTGGTTGCATCCTTTGCCGATGTGGGTCGGTCAAAGCTTGGCTTGAGCGCTCCAGACTCACTTGCGACCCTGCAACACCTCATCTTCAACGCACGTTCTCCTCAACCCCTCCACATTCCATGCCGTAATACCGCTTCCATCCGTATTCACCCATACTGACCCCTCCTCTTATCTTTCTAGCTACACTTCCTCCTCGCAGTATCCACCTACTACTCCCACCTAGCAAGGCACTACCCGCACCACCACCAACGCAGCCCGTCCTGCACGTCCTCGTGTATCCCTTCCTCTTCCTCGTCATCGTCATTACCCACACACTCCCTGAAAGATTCCAATACTTCTTCAACCAACTCTCTACCAATGCAACGCATCCTCGTCCTGCCGAAGCCCGCTCCGGGTATGGCTAGCGTCGGCTTCAATGCCAACCCGGATCTCGAGCCCGGGGTGAACGTCGAGATGGTGTACGCCCCTGTGCCGAAGCATACCCTGCCGAAGGAGCTCCAGGAGCAGGCGACGGAGGCGTGGATCCCTTCGTCCTCATCTTCCTCTGCGATGATGGGGGCTTCAATGAGCATGAGCATGATGCCCAGTGCGTCGAGGACGTACCATCATAGAAGACACCACCATCACCGGAGCAGCCATAGTTACAGCCATACGCATGCTCATGCCCATACTCATGCCCATGCCCACACCCATCGTCATCGCAGCTCGTCGCGCGAGGCGACGGGGAGGATCAAGCTGGACATCGCGCCTGGTGAGGGGCTGTTGGCGTTTAGAGATGATGTGAAGGAGCTTTGAGTTGCTTCTTTGCATTCTTTACTCTGATCTGCTCAGCTGCATTGTCTTTTCTTTCATTTTTTCATTTTTCTACTTTTCCTTTCAGCACGTGTATATTCAACTTCAATTTTTCAACTTTCTATGCTTTGCATCTCATCCCACACTTCCAACCCATTTCAGCCCCTTTTTTCTCTATTATTATGGTCGTCCTTTTTTCCAGTTTCTTCTATCAAACACCAACGTCCATCCACATCACCCCAATCCCTCCAACATATGTTCTTTTTCGCCAATTTAACTATTCACCAGCATGCATGAAATCATCATACATATAACAGCATTGATACGTGTCGGAAGTACAGTTCACGCTTCAACCCTTCTCAAGTACTATCCCTCCCTTGTATTGTGTCCTTTGGACATTTCACCACCCTTCAGTTGTCTGACTTCCTGATATCCGCATCTCTTACCCTCCTTCCCTCCGTCCCGTAGCCCAACCCGAGTCGTCATGGCTCCTTCCAGAATGCATTACTCTCTTCATGACTCCTCTTTGCCTCATGTGTACCTAGTAGTTTCTAGCCCCTCCTGGCTTCGTAGCCTACGTACGTAGTCTTTGTCCTGATCAATTGTATACCACTTTTGATTGAGCTATTACCGTCTGATTTGTTATGGCTTACTAGTTCAGGGAGCCGACTCAAAGTACCCTGGATCATTGGATCGTCATCTATCTTCATGTTGGTTTTGCTGAAGCCCAAGCATGAATGACGACGGTGCGAAGTCGTTCCAAGACGCGTAACCCGTTTTGGCAAGTGCTCGGAATCCCTAAACGGGTGAGATCATCCGAACGGTCGAGGCTGCTTCCGAGCGATCTTGCTTTCATCACTTCACAGGCATTGTCCCTGTCATCGAGTCTCTCTCGCTCTCTCCTGCTCAGCTTTCCCTGCGTTGCGGCCTTTGCTTTGATTTGCTGTAGAACACACTCGACAGAAGAATTACATCTGTACACTGTAACTGTCGACCTCTTCAGAAATGTCGTACGTCGACAAAAAAGAGGCTCTGAGGTCATACAGGCCTGTAGCTGGCGTACGTCCCTACTCCCTCACACCTTGCATACCCAAAACTAAAGCTCACCCCAATTCTGCTCTTCGTGGACTCTCTCCCAACTTTGCGCCCGAATGACATAACAGACAATGTCCCCAGGCCTCAAACGCGCACGCGAGCCCTTCCGCGTCAAAAACGCCCTCCTCGGACTCGCCCTCGCCGCATTCGCAGTCGGCGTGTGGGGGTACTCCATCTCGGCCGTCAAACAAGATGTCTTTGACGACGTGGACGAAGAGGCCGAAGCCCTCGCCTCTACCGGCACCGGAACAGGGCTGGGTGTGGGCGTGCTTGCTAAAACACCCCCACCAGCTACAGTAGGGGCGGAGGAAAGACCCGCGGTGGTTGTACAGGGGAGTACGGCCGAGCCGGAGCTGACTTCGCCTTCGAGTAAGGCGCTTGTGAGGGAGGGCGGGGAGGAGAGGGTGAGGGGTGTGCTGGAGGAGGTGAGGGCGTTGGAGAGGGGAGGGAAAGGGAAAGGGCGGGGTGTGTTGCCGAGGTTGGTAGGTGGGAGGTGGCCGAGGCTGTTGGACCCGGAGAGGAAGACGCTGGTGTGGGGTGCGCCGCCGTTGGATAATTTGGGGAAGATGAGTGAAGGGAGTGGGAGGTCATAACCCAGTTGACGTCGAGGTCAATTTGATCACTCATTTTTTGTATATTCCTTTTGCTGCTCTGCACATGCTATGCTATCAATCACCTCTCATTCATCCTCAGCCCTCCAGCTTTCTGGCTTCCTGAATTCGAGGTGCTCGCGATCATGTTGAACAGACAAGAAATTTGAATTAAACTAACGATAGCAATACGACAGCAATATGCGACAGCGACAACGAGAGGTATACGACTTGAGGAGAAGGAAGTAAAAAGAAGGGAAGAAAGGAGAGGGAGAGGGAGGAAAAAGACAAGAAGACAAAAAGACAAGACAAAACAAGAGAGTACAGTACCGCCAGCCAAAAAAGAAGAAAGAAAAAGAGAGAGGGAGAGAGAGGGAAAAATAAATAAACAACGAATGTTCAGTCCATGGACGCGTCTTCTTGACGCGTCGCCCATTTTCATCACGGCTCTCACCAAGCTCAGCCCAGCCAGCTGAACCGAGCACCACCCTACCCAAGCCCCCAAATCCCTGCCTTCCTCACGCCCTCCACAAGCGCGTCCACGTTCCCCAGCATCGTCCCCAAGAACTCTTTCTTCTGCTCGGTCGTCTTCCAGAGTGGTTTACCCTCGTGTTTATTGGCAGTGTGATTCTTGACTCTCGGAGACGACAGTGCAGAAGAAGGGGAAGAGGCAGAGGCAGAGTCGAACGACTCCGACTTGGCTATGGGGCTCGAATGGAGGACGTACGAGCTAACAGACCTCTCTTCCAGCTTGTCCCTCGTAGTAGGGGACTTCGCGCTCGCACTCCTCCCCTCCGCTTCTGCATTAGCGAGCTCAGCAGCTGAGAGCAACGACCGCGGATTCAGATTAACAGGCGTCGACGTGCTCTTCCTATGTGTGGGCCTCACACCCAGCCCGGAATATTTCTTCGGGCTCTGGGGGACGTAGTCCACTTCCTTTCTGAGCATCATCATTGATCTGAGCTGGGGAGGTTTGGAAGCCGACCCATGTCCTGAAGCTGAGCTTGAGCCTGAGCCAAGAGCAGCTCCAGCTCCAGCTCCAGAGGAGAATGGGGGCGAGTTGGGCGGCGTGCGGTGTGAGTTCAGTTGTAAGTGTAAGTTTGAATGGGTATGCGTGGGCGTTGTGAACCGGTTTCGGGGTGCTATAGCGGGCTTTGACGCGCTCCTAGGTAGAGGCGGGACGGGAGGGAACGACTCCTTCACTGGCGACGCCTGAGCAGAAGAAGCAGCCGTGTCGGAAGACGCGTTCGACGAGGTAGACGAGAATGACTTTGAGGAGCTTCCCGACGCGGACCTCGAAGAACCCGAGGCCGACGAGGAAGAGGATACGCTCAACCCTCCCGCTGATGCTGAAGAGCCGGAGGAGGAGAATGAGTACGTGGAGGAGCCGTAACGCGATGTTGGTGGGCGGAGGGGCGTGGCGTTGAGGTAGGGCTTGGGAGGTTTGATGGGCGTTGCGGGTCTGGTTGGTGGTAGGAGTGGTGGTGGTGAGGAGGGAGAGGGCTGGGTAAGTTTAAGATCAGAGGACGTAGTAGGTGTTTCGTCGAGGAGATAGAAGTAGAGGAATTCGAGGCATTTCATCCTATTATAATACCCATTATCAGACGACAGTTGAGAATTACAAAGACACATCAGAGACGCGTACCGGACTTCACGAGGCGTCCCAGCGCGTTTGAGGATCTTGACGACGGCTTGTACGCCGCTGGCTTGTTCGAAAACGCGTAGGGCAGTCGATGAGTCGACCAGGATGCATAGCAGGGTGTCGAGCACGATGGACGTCAGAGGTGGAGGGCCTGATTTGGGGTTTGAGTCTGAGCTGTTGTCGGAGGTAGGGGAGAGATGGCGTGAGGCGAGCAAGAGGTCTAGCAAGATCTATGGATGTTGTCAATAGGTTTGGACAGAAGAGTATGGGCAGGGAGGATGAACTTGCCTCCAAGACGCTTCTCCTCCCCATGTAGGCTTTGCTTGCTCCGTGGTTGAGGACAATGCCCTGTATGATTGATAGGGCCAGGACTAGTTGATCTGCTAGCTCTTCGGCCTCTGTTGTGTCTGTGAATCCGGATTTTTAGAAATACAGTCATGCTTAGAGGGTGGATGACTCACCGTCTGCGGATGCTTTGCTGGTGAGTGCCTCCAGCTTTGCGGTTGATAGTGTTATCCAGGATAATAAGTGTAGAGGAACTGATCAACGATAAGCATGTGCTGGATATTTTGTTGAGAGCGTTATCGCACCATTGCATTCAAAAGTGTATTGCAGAGCGAGAAAGGCATCCTTGGCCTCGGCATCATTCTTGGTATCGAAAATCGCGTTGCCAAAATGCCGCTCAATGGCCCTAAGCGCCTTGAGCTTCGTATGTGCAGAAGAGCGTGGAGATAGAAGCTAGGCGCACAAGCACCAGAAAGAAGAAAATAAAAATCCAGAAGTCAGTCAGCCAAACCCGGCCCCACGACGAAGCACATTCAACATACGTCATCCAAAGCCGCCTGCAAGCTCTCCCGCAAAGAATTAACAGCCTCTTCCAAGGCCATAGGGTCGTGTCACTTCGTCAGAGATAGTACAGAGATCAAAAACACAAAGGGGAAAAAGGGAAAAAGGAAGGAATGGAGAAACGCAAGGAGGGGCGGTGAACGAGGGAAAAAACGTGTTGCAGGCGCTGTGTATTTCTATTCTTGGATGAACGCGTTCGAGGTTGACGTCATGTGACCGAGTTGAATGATGGGGCGTCGGTGTTGAGCTCCGCTAGTTCCGTTTGATCTCAGACTTGATCGGGCGATGAATGTTGATGGGTGCCGATGAGCCGAAGAATGATTGCTGTGATCGCGTTTGCGGAACCTCCGACGAATTCATTTTCTAGACCTTGCTCTTCTGTGTCGCTTGGGCGTCGTTCTCGCAGAACAATCATCCAAAGGCCTCACTCTATCGTCCGACTCGTTCACCGGTGCAGTTTACGCCCACCATCTCCCTGCCTTGCCTTCACCCCATGGCCATACCACGACAAGCAGCTGCTAAAGCCGACCGGGGACCAGAATAGCACACGGACCGTCCGTTGCTGCCCCTTCCCATGTTGTCGCTTCCGTTTTCTCGCGGACGGATACCCTCTTTCCCGCTCTTTTATCTCTACTCTCACTCCAGGCCACTCTAGGGTAGCGTCTTGAAGGAATAATGGCCCCGATACGCACAGTTCGTCCTGTCGTTCTTGCTTGACCGTTGACCGTAAACTAATATAATAACGCTTTGTGCTTTGTGATATTAGCAATGGTCCCGCCTCATCCGCTTTGTCGCTGCTGAGACCTCGAGAGTTCATATCGGAGAGCCCATAGACTCCAAGCAAGATGGTTCGTCTTCCCTACCCTCTCTCGCTGGCAATCTTAAGTTGACGCGGCTTTCGTGCACCAGTTGGTCTTGCTGCAGCAAAGGGCAAACCCATCAAAGCCTATGAAATCATTGGTTCGGCCTTGGACCCAGCTGCACACGTTTCCACCAACATCCTGACCGTGGCCAAGCTCCTCACTCCCTTGTCCAGAGAAGAGATCAAGGTCGTTCGTTGCTTGGGGTTGAACTACTCCGACCATGCTGTTCGTACTCAGTTTTTACGCACTCAGACCCTGGCTCACTGTATAGATTCTCAGGCTGAAGCTAAGATGGCTAAGCCAGCGTATGTGGCTTTTGCGACTTATTTCTGAAACCACCAATTGAGTCTTTTGCCAGCTTCCCCATCCTATTCTTCAAGCCCGTCACCTCCCTCATCGGTCCCCTTGCAACAATAACGATCCCCAAGGTCGCTCAGCCGCCGAAAGAGCACCTCCCAGACTACGAAGTCGAACTGACCATTGTCATTGGCAAGCCTGCGAAGAACGTCTCGGAAGCTGAGGCCCTCGATTACGTTCTTGGGTATACTGGTGCGAATGATGTGAGGGATCTATCTATTCAATTCAAGAGGAAGCATGATTGATGAATTTATAGGTTTCTTTCCGGAAACATCAGCTAGCTGTTTCTCAGTGGGGCTTTTCCAAGGGCTTTGGTTGGTCTTTATACTCCTGGATTCCTGCCAAATGTTGATTCACGTCCTTCATTCCAATAGACAACACGAACCCTCTTGGCCCCTGCCTCGTTTCCAACCAACTCATCCCCGACCCTCAGACCATACCCCTGAAAGCGACACTCAACGACCAAGTCGTCCAGAACGGCACGACCGCGTAAGCCCTCTTCCCTCTTCCGACTTGCCCTCACCCCTTCTCACTGAACCTCTCCCCCTTGTACACAGTGACCAAATCTTCAACGTCCGCCAAACCGTCTCCTTCCTCTCGCAAGGCACCACCCTCGAGCCTGGCACCATCATCCTTACGGGCACACCCAAGGGCGTCGGATTTGTCAGGAACCCGCCGATATACCTCAAGGATGGAGATAAGATCGTTGTATGGCTCGGCAATGGGATTGGTACGCTCGTGAATGATGTGAAGGAGGAGAAAGGTACTTTGACGGCCAAGCTGTGATTTTTAGATTGTTGTATTACATGTGTATGATGGCCAGGGGTTGGATTTGGATAAGTGTTGTATATCAGTGTATTATCCAAGAATATAGAATTGTACATGTGTTGAGCTGGATGGAAAAATAGGTTTTTCGAATTTTTGGATGACTATGGACAATGACAACATGAAGCAAGATAATACAGACATACAGTACTACAAAGTCCTCAGTACAGTCCTCGTATATTCATTTTAACACGCTTTCCACAGTTACTGCAGTACATCAAGCACCCAACCCTCCAAAGACAATCAACTTATCATTCATGTACTCCGAAATGCCATGCGACCCCTCCCTGCCCAGCCCACTCTCCTTAACGCCCCCAAACGGAATAACAGCCTGGCTAATCATCCCCGTATTCGCACCGACCATGCCCACCTCCAGCTTCTCCGCGACTCTCCACACCCTCCCCACATCCCTCGAGAAGAAGTACCCCGCGAGCCCGACGTCGGTGTCGTTCGCCATCCGGATGACCTCTTCCTCCGTCTCGAATTTGCAGATGGCCGCGAGGGGCCCGAAGGTCTCCTCGGTGTTGATCAGCGCGTTGGCGGGGACGTCGGAGAGGACGGTGGGCATGAAGAAGCTTGATTGGGGGATGGCTTTGCCGCCGACGAGGATTTGGGCGCCTTTTTCGACGGCGTCGTTCACGTGGCGTTCGACTTTTTGGACGGCGCGTTCGTGGATGAGAGGGCCGTGGGTCCTATAATCCATTTGTCTAAGCTTCGTTGTGAGATTATCAATTGAATGATTGGGCTTACGTTCCCTCTTCAAGACCATTGCCTACTTTGAATTGGGCGACGCGTTCAGCAAGACGAGATGTGAATTCGGCGTAGACGGAAGACTGGACATATATCCTGTTGGCGCAGACGCAGGTCTGGCCGCTTCCTCTGAACTTGCAGACAATAGCAGCTGTAAGAATAACTCGTGAGCTAGATTCGGGAAAACGGAGGGCGCGGGTTAAGTACCATTGACGGCTTCATCGATATTGGCATCATCAAAGACAATGAAAGGTGCATTTCCACCAGCTTCAATCGAAACTCTAGGATGCAAGCATGAGGACACAGTATTGTTATAGATGGAGATTCACCACATACTTCTTCAAAGTGGAAGAAGCCAAGCCATAGAGCAATTTCGCGACAGGAGTAGAACCGGTAAAGCTGACTTTCCTGACGGCCTTGTTCTCGCACATCTCTTTACCGACTTCAATAACATTCTTCTGGGTCGTGACGATGTTGATGACGCCGTCTGGGACACCTGCTCGTCGTGATAACTAGGCCACAGTCAGATGCGATTGAGATGTCTGTAGGAAGAGGGGTTACCTCTGCAAGAGCAAGGGCGGAGAAAGGAGTCTCAGGAGGTGGCTTGATAACCGCTGTGCATCCAGCAGCCAGAGCAGCACCAAGTTTCCGCGTGATCATGGCCGAAGGGAAGTTCCATGGTGTAAGGATGGATCTAGGGAATCCTTAGATGATTGTCTTGCAAGACCTGAGAGGACAGGGCTTACACGACACCTGGACAATGCAGATGAGTAGTATATCAGGAAGGGAGGAAATGATATCTACCGACTGGCTGCTTGATGACGATATTTCGTGTCCCTGGTACAGGTGAAGGTATGTGCTCTGCCAAATGTTAGAGCTCGTCAGGCTGGGATCTACGGGTATCACGACACACCTCCATATGTCCTGACGGCTTCCTCAGCTACACGACGTCGTCAGAGAAAGCTTGGGTATAGAAAGTTCACTGCATACCATACCACTAAGAAAGCTATCAATATCTGACTTGCAACATGTCGAGACGACGCACCTCCAAGAACGAAGCGCTGTACGCGTTTTCTCCCTGTATCTTGTCAGACTTTGCGTACTTCGCAATGTCACACATTGCACACCTTTCCTTCCACAAGAGGCTTGCCATTCTCCAAGGTCTATTCCAAGAGACTTCCAGTGAGCTGATTCGTCTATGACGTCAATAGGATGGAAGAACGTACAATCAGTCTACCCAGGTCGTCGTGATGCTCCTGCATGAGAGCGAAAAACTTCATAAGAATGTCATGCCGATGCTGAATTCAAAGGAAGATTAGGTGAGAAGAGCTTGTTGGGCAGCTCATGGGAAAGACGGCACGTAAAGGCACACCTTGGCTGTTGTTGTGCTCCATGCTGGGAAGGCCCTCGCAGCTGCCTCAATAGCCTCTTTAGTCTCAGCTAGACCCATCTCAGGGACAGTTCCGAGCTCCTCTTGAGTGGCAGGATCTGAGAGACCACGTCAGCAAGCAGAATGCAGAACGACACAGGAGTACGAAAATACTGGGTTCCGACTTTGAACCAGCAACACTCACTTGTAACGACGATCTTGTCCCCGCTTTTCGCGTCAACCCACTTCCCATCGATAAGGGCTTGGAACTTGATCAAGCTAGGGTCTTTCAGACTGAACTACAGTCGAATGAGTCAGTGAAAAGCCCCTGAGCAATATAACCAGTCAATACCGACCGCAGATGCTTGAGAGCTCGCCATTCTTCGCTGACAACTTCTGCCTGAGTACACCAACGAGATCCGCGTTGGTTGCTGTAAGAAAGGAAGGGAACAAAAGCGCGGTGAGAGTGGTAAGCGCATCTTGTTCTCGTGGTGAGAATGCCTGAATTTGAAATGAACGAAAGAGCCGTTGATCGTCGAGGCACGGAGGCGGCGGCCCGCTCCACACTATTTAAGGCTGAGCTTAAAATAGCCGAAAAGCTTAAACGAGGCTGCCTCCTTGCTGCTTCCCTCGATTCGCTCAACTTCATAGACCTTTCTTTTCGCCCGGATATCTTCATACCGTCCTTATGAGCCGCAGGACCGCAGGTTTGAATGCTGCTACTGGACGGGGCCAGGCTGCCGTTGCTCAAACAGTGGAATTCTTCATATCCTCCATCCGTGACCCGCACAATCCACGTCACTGTGGCGGGTGCCTTCTGGGGGCTTTCGTAGCGTGTACTCCAGCGGAACATATGGACATGGCAAGTACTAATCCCTCTGCGAAACTCAAACGGTCAAATTCCTCCGTCGCCACCCACCCCGAACTTTGGGACGCAGTCATGAAATTCTTGATGCTCAAAAGGACGGACAAGCAATTGGAAAGACTGTTGGTCCGTCTCTCGACTTGCGCCTGCTCTACAGAACAAAACGCCGGACCCGGGAGGCGCTATTGCGAGGACGGCAAGAAGCTCGCCAATGCCATGAAGTCCAAGTTGGGCATTGTAGATGAATTACTGGTAAATCACTCTGGTGGGCCCGAACGAAGCCTGATCTGCCAGCAAACATACTTGGGGCGGGCATTCATTCTGTATGTTTTCCTGATGTTCAACATCGTTGTCGCCGAAAGCAAAATAACATCTCCTGCCAAAGGTGACTCACGAGTATGGCCGAGATGCGCAACAGATCTTATACCTTACGGGGCTGACAGCTTCATGGAGACGATCCTCCATTGGCGTTCTTTTCTGCCTGACGCTACGTTCTTTTTGAGCATAGCATACGTCATGCGCGTTGTCCAGTCACTCCTTATACCAAGCGTCATCAAGTACAATATATTCTGTCTCCTTGTCGAGGATTCAAGAAGAGTCGCAGATATGGTTATGGCTGGCATTCTTTCAGACAACGACGAAACTCGCACTCGTGAATGCGAAAGATTTCAGCATTTCGTTTATCAGTTTGTCAAGTTCTTTGAGATACTCATGTCGAACATGTCCCAGGACGTCCAAGCTGCAATCTGGCGCGGATCCGAAACTAAAGCGATGCAAATCTGCTCTATGTTTGCCTACCTTGCTCAAGATCCCCTTATGCCTCACCCTCAAGAAGGGGCTTCCAGCAAGTGCCGTCATTTGGCGGCATATGGACAACACTTATTTCGTTTCTTCCATATGCACCTCCCCCCTCGCCCCTCCATGGCTGTGCACCCTCTTGTCGAATCTTGTGATATTCGATGCTTCCCGCCTCCTGCATCCATTCGATCTCCAAAAGAAGCCTCGGTTTTCGTTATTACAAATTTCCGAGAGGAAAATCGCTGCTCTGCACAAGGCTGTTTGAACACCCTGCAAAGTGTTGGGAAGGACTTCCAACGCTGTGGCCCTTGCGCGATCGTCTCGTACTGTGGCCGTGAATGTCAAGTCAAGGCATGGAAGGATGAACAGTTTCCTCATAAACGCATCTGCCCTATCCTTAGGTCTTTGGTTGAACTAGGTGGCGGGCACGCATTCTTTTTCAGCAAGCAAAATAAAATCAAGGATACCATGCCAGTGTACAAATTGACCATCCTTCAAAGATGGGATAGTGCGGGTGTCAGTGAGGAGCAATATTCACTTGTTGACGACTGGAGTAGACTCGTGTGGGGTTCACGCCAATATCCTATGCCAGACGGGACTGAATGGACTCCTGGGTTCAAAGACTATGATGATATTATCGCTCAGCTCAGTGCACAAGGTCGAGGTCCTAAACGTAAGTGTGTAAATTCAGACTTTTGTGATTGTCTTCTCAATCATCCATTTTTACAGCCAAATTTTTTGAATCGTCTTGCGCGATGGCCTTCAGAAGTCGCCAAAGAAGAGAAACTTCTAAAATTGCAACCGTTCTGGGAGCAGGAAGTTGACTGCCAATCCTGGCACTCCTCACATTTTCGTGAAAGTCAATTCTAACTTCTTTTCCACGATCTCGTTCGCCTCCTGCTGCCGTGCCATCACACACCTTACACGTGGACGGTCTCTGGCTGGTCTACACCGTACTACTACCTGGTCTTCCTCTCTTCAAATGGCGTGCAGATCAACAAGAAACGAAAAATCTTCGTTCAGGCAGGTGGAAAAAGTCAAGGCAAAAGCTGCAGAACAGGCAGTAGGCTTTTTTATTTCTGCTACAAGGGACCCCCACAACCCACGTTACTGCGGTATTTGCCTACTCGGCGCATTCGGAATGGCCACGCCAGTTGAAGGGCCCGCACAGTGTTTCTTCGGAGATACAAAGGCACAAGCAAGCACTATTGCACATCCAGAACTTTGGAAGGCCGTTATGATGTTCTTGGCGCACGAGCGCACCGACGCAGCGATGAACAGGCTGCTGGTCCGTCTGTCGGTATGCAAGTGTCGCGTTGATCAGCAAGGCGGACAAGTGAAGGAATACCACGAGGCGGGCAAGCGCTATGGCGATATATTCCTGGCCAGGATGGCTTATATGGATGAACTCTCCATTAGTGGGCTGGGTGGAGAAGCGAGGACGAGGCGCCTTGCTTCTATATTTGGGGGTAGTGCTCTGGTTTTCACGCTCTTTGTCACCTTGAGCAGCGCCATCGAAAGAAGCAGTGTGAAATCTATCGCAAAGGGCACCTCGAAGTCATGGCCGTTCTATCCAACGGACCTTATCCCCAATGGACCAGACAGTCTGGTGCAGACGCTGCTGCAATGGTATCGTTGCATCTCTGATCCCGTTATCTTTGCTACCACCGGATTTATCCTGCGTATCTGCCAGGAAATACTCTCTCCAAGTCTCATCAAATCTAAGTTTTGGTCCACGTTTGTCGAAGCTGCAAGGAGGCTTGTCGACCTGACTATGATCGACCTTTCAGCTGCAGATGACGACGCACACTCATACGCAGCCCAAAGGTTCACATGTTTCATACCACACTGGATGCCATTGTTCAATATACTATATGAATTCATTGCTCCAGATATTGAAGCAGAATTCTGGCGTGGCTGTGAGACCAAAGCCGTGCAGATATGCTCCATCCTTTTGTATCTCTCTTCGGACCCACGTCTACGACTTCATGGTGTTGACAGCTGGGTTGACGAACATCTTGCCGTGCATGCACAACGGCTATTTCGCCTGTTTCAAATGCATTTGTATCCGCACCCAGACATGCCTGTGCATCCAAAGATTGAAGAAGAAGACAGCAAGGACTTTCCCCCACCAATATCTCTCGAAACACCAAGACATATATCAGCTGCTGCAATTTTACACTTTCGATTGGACACTCGATGTTCCGCACGCGGTTGCCTCAATACGATGCAAAACTCTGGCAGAAACTTCCAACGCTGTGCTCGGTGCACGGTTGTTGCATACTGTGGTCGTAGCTGTCAAGTAAAAGCATGGAAGGATGAACAGTACCCGCATAAACGTATCTGTCCACTGTTCACGACTCTCGTTGAGGTTGGTGGTGGGCCACAAGAGGTCTTCCGCGTTCAGGGTGGACGAGACCATTTGGAAAGTATCTTGCATCGATGGAATGCCTCTGGGGTCGAAGAGGAGGAATTTCAACTCCTTGCGGATTGCTCGAAATCGGTCATGGGAGCAAAGTGGTGCCCTTTGCCTGACGGCACGGAGTGGACAACTGGATATGAAGATTACAACGAAATAATTTCCCAACTAAGTGCAGAGGGACGGGGTCCGCAACGTACGTGTTCATTTAATGCATTTTTGAGGGTCTTTGTTTTTTTACCTTCGCTGTACAGCTAAGTATCTTGATCGTCTTGCCAGATGGCCATGGGAGATCGCAAGTGTAGTGAATCATCTGAAGGTCTTACCCTTCTGGGACGAAGAACTCGACTGCTAAAGTTTTCTGAGGTGCACAAGTTTAAATACTGACGTTCACCACATCTTTTCATCCATTCCTTAAGTTTCTATCAACTTCTATGACAAACTTTCTGCTCTAATGTCCGATGTAATACGTATCACTTTCGTCTGCTATCCCTGCGTTGATATCGCTTTTACACTTCTAGCTCGTTCCCAGCCGTTGTGCTGGAAGAAAAAAAAAAGAGGATGGAATTTTCAACATTAAAAAAATTTTACGCACCCAACGGGAGACTGGGTACGAGTCTATATAAACTTGTAGCATACTTGATTTTCGTGCCGTGAGTCGTGACTTGACTCGAGTGATCCCGTGAATAGACCATAATTGCTTTGCTTGTGCTTTGCAACACGATGCACAGGTCGAAAGTCTGCGGCTATCCTAGATCTACCACATATCGATCCCGTCCGCCCCTCTTCGAATGGCGCGTCGGGCTACAAGAAATGACAAATTATTGCTGCTCCATGTGGAAACTGAACCCACACTGCCATCAGATTTTTTTCGTCTCTGCTATACGCGACCCCCGCAATTCACGATACTGTGGCACACTGGCACCTGTTTACTGGGCGCGTTCATACTGGCTACACCAGCCGAAAGGCCAACACAGTGCTGCTCTGCAAATTCGGAGGCGCAAGGTAGCACTGTTGCGCGTCCTGAAATCTGGACAGCTGTCATAGCATTCCTGACGCACAAGCGCACCGACAAGCAGATGAAGAGGTTGCAGGTTCGTCTATCGACTTGCAGCTGTCGCATGAACCAGAAATGCGGACACGTCAACCAATATCACGAGGCTGGCGAGCAGCATGGCGAGGTGTTCATCTCTAGGATGCGCCGTATGGATGAGCTCACTTTCGGTGAGCTGGACAAAGAAGCGGGAGACAAGCGCATTGCTGCAGCGTTTTGGGGCTGAGCTCTGATTTTCGAAGTCTTTGGTACCTCAACGAAGGCTATCGAAAAGCACGGTCTGAAGTCCACTGCCAAAGGCATCTCAAAGTCGTGGCCGTTCAGCACAACGGATCTTATGCCCAATGGTGCCGACAATCTTGTCCAAACGATGCTGCAGTGATATCGTTCTATATCTGACCCCTCAATTTTTGTTGCCGCGGACTATGTCTTGCGCATCTGTCAAGAATTATTTTTTCCGAGCCTTGACGAGTTCAAGTTCTCCTTCACATTCCTCAAGGCCGGAAGAAAGCTTGTCCAAGCAAATGTGTTCTATCCTTCTATATGTGTCTTCTGATCCATGCCTACCGATGCACGGTGCTGGCTACTGGGTGGATAAGCTCACGAGGCATGGTTTTTGGCTCTATCGCGTGTTCCATGTGCATCTGTACCCTTGTCCAGACATGCCTGTCCATCCAGATGTCAAGCAAATGGACCGCGGCTGCTTTCCCCCACCCACCTCCATCCGAAGACCAAAAGAAATGACACTATCTGCCATGCTGAAATTCCGATCCGAGACTCGATGCTCTGCACGAGGCTGTCTTGATACATGGCAAAGCGTTGGGAGGGATTTCCTTGAAAGATGTGCATGGTGCACCATTGCTGCATACTGCGGTCGCGCATGCCAAGTGAAAGCATGAAAAGCCGGACAGTATCCACATAAGCATATTTGTCCATTGTCGAGGGCTCTCGTGACTCGTTGCCATTGGCGGTGGGCCAGAAACTTCTTTCTCGAAAGATGTGGTAGCCCAGGGATTATCAGTCAGTGAACTGTACGTGTCGAGTCAATCTCTTCTTCAGGCACTTCCTTTCTTATCTTTCCTGACCAGCTGAATGCTTCAATTGCTTGGCAAGATGACCATGTGAAATCGCAAAAGTAGAGGGTCATCTAAAGGTCCTCCCCTTCTGGGACGAGGAGATTGACTGCTAAAGACCTGGAACACTGGCTCAGATTTGATCGCCTTTCACTGGTACTCATCCTCCTACCCTTTCGCTTTACTTGTCTGAATTAATGTACGTGCTTTATATACCTGTTTCATGTCTCCTTGTCGTTTTGCAAATCGTTTTCAAATGTTTCTCGCATCGCTATTTCCGCCTTTGTACTATAGAATTTTGTTTAGATTTCTATGTAAATTGTCACGATTACTACATGGTCTCATGCATACTTTAGGACTCTAAATATTCACCTCGGCAAAGCGTCAGAGACTCTTGGAACACAATTGGTTCCCAAAGGCTGAGCTATTCTCATCTTGAGGCTTCACCCCGTTTTACTCGGTGGTTCGGATTTATGAATTCTGACGCACAATTTTGGCGAGCATGGCCACAGTCAACTGGTGTATTTCCTTTCATCAGACCTTGGCCATCTTGCTTGAGCTCGATTATTGCGGCTTTGACGCGCAACGATCCCGGAGTCGAGGGAAAATTAAATTGATGAGGAACCATGAAATATCGCGTTGCTAAAAATAGCAGAGCATCGGCTTGTCCTCTTCCACCTCCAAGATTTGGCGCGGAGCTCAATTGCATCTTGCGGTCGTAAATAAATGAGAGATACCCACTACCAATCCAGGGATGCGGACACGTCTTCTTTCCGTTCTCAGAGGACATAGCGCTGCACCCCGTCACCGCCCTGCTTCCCCCTTGATCAGTGTCCAACCTCGACATCGACTGCCACTGCGCCCTTCGTTGGAGAGTCGTCTACGAGCGTCTGTCTACTGTTCTCGGTTGTCCAAGCCGGATCGTGATAGCATTGAGTCGGAAATGGCGATCAGCCTCAAGTGAGTGCTATCTCGGCTAATTTGATAGCCTTTGTATGGGCTCTAAGGGCGTGGCTGATTATTCTATGGCTTTAAAGGCCTGACTTCGGGGAGAACGATTGCTTGTTCCCTCCACTTCCAGCGATCCGTTCAGAGGAGGTGAAGTTGCAGGTGTTTACCCACCGCAGCTTGTATGCACGGGCAGCCCATGTCTTTGAGGATCCTCTCGACGACCTCAGCCCGGACAACGAGAAGTGAGTCCGGGTACCCATAGCTCTGCTGTCCGTACCCTGAAGTCAAATCTCTAGGATGGAGCACCTCGGTGATTCGGTGCTGCAGACCTGTATCACCAGTCTGCTCATGGAGCTCTTCCCTGGATTGAGGGTCGGTCCAGCGACTGTAAGTGGCACTCCAGATTCTCTTGTCGTCGACCAGTGGCTCACCGAATACCTCGACAGAAAATCCGGTCCATGATCGTCGCGAATTTTACGTTGGCACAAATGTATGGATTACTCGTCTTACGTTGCTCATGCACCCGTTTCATTTCGCGGATTAACCCCGTATCTTTTCATCTCGCAGCTCCCTCAAATACAAGCTTCCCGACCATCTTCGCCTGCATCCGGCACAGGCCATCACTTTGAGGGCTTCGACCAACATCCGAGGTTCTTCCCACTCTCCTTCGCCCTTACTGACTAACCCACGCCCTTGTTCTCTTTCTTGATTGATTTCTATAGCGAACGTCTTTGAGGTACGCCGATCAAGTTGCTCTGTAAGACGACGTGATTGAACACAATTATCAATCATCATCATAGGCATTTGTTGGCGGCTTATACACTGACCAAGGCCTAGAAGCTGTCAAGAATTGGGTGAACCCTCTTTTCAAACCCTACGCCATCGAGGCGTACCGCCTCTCCCGCGAACAACATGGCCTTCCGCCCACCCCGCCGTCATTCGACCCTTCAACTACCTCCCAGCAGTCCCCCACCAACGGCACCCAACAAGCCACCACCAGGCTGAACGGCATCTCCTCCCAAATTTCGCCTCACCCCGAGCCCTTGCAGCTCAGCAACATGCCGACCATAGGCCACCTTGCGCTGTTCAACCAGCACCTGCAGCGCTCGAACAAGCAAGTCGAGTGGATCTACTCTGACGGGAACGGGAGCGCTGCAACGGGTGGTGCTGGGAATGGCTACTCGGACATGCCTGGGCTCTCACCTGAGGTCATGGTCAAAGGCACCAAGGTCACCCCGGTTTGGTATGTCAAGGTTATGGTCGACGGGCAGTTCTATGGGTGGGGCAAGGGAAATACGAAGAAGGCCGCTAGGAACGAGGCGGCTAAGGAGGGGTTGAATTTGTTAGGTATTGAGGTTTGGTAAGTATAAAATTTCCCTTGATTCAGCTGCCTTTTTTCCTTTGATCCCTTGCTATCATTATCTTCCATTCATTCACCGAGGTGACATGACACGACGGGTGCTGTACACACCTGCCACTCCTTCCGGCATTTCATTTTGCATTCTGACCCTTCCCTGATTCGTGGATTGCCACCTTCAACGCCTAAAGCACGTTCGCTAATCTCGCTTGTCTAGATTGAACACCAGCGATCCGCTGACCATCTGGCCGCACCTTCAATATCATGATGTATCGTGTCCTCGGGGAGCGGAAGAAGAGCCTGGCATACCCTCTGCAGACTTGCGCTAGACTTTTTCTTTTTTCGGCTAGCCCAGGTGTGCAGTTGGTGTGAGTGGGGCAGATCTAGAAGATTTCTCTGTCTTTTCTTTTGGTTTATCAGTCTGTGTTTCCTGCTGCTTCGCTGTATCTCTTATATGTGATTCTGGTATGTTGTGTTCTCTGGGTTGACTGAATCCTGTACCTGCTGGATTAAAGTGATGGAATAGGCATGGGGAAGTGTACATTTGTTTCTCTGTTTTCGTATGCTTTTTCTTTCTCTTTGCCTTCCTCCTTCATTAGTGTATACACGAGTCTCATTCCTATATACCTGGCTGCTCTGGATATCTGTATTTTGACTCCTTGTACTACCCTGCTCTGACGTGCTTGTAACCTTCTGTGTCAATACCTATCTCCCTCTATGTAGATTTCTGTGGTATTTCTCTCTCTTCGTGATACAGGATTTGTAGCACTGTATTCTTTTGTAGGCCTGACTGTCAAAGTCCTTCACGAGCGTAATTTGTAGAACGAGATCTGCAGGCGAACTTCCGAGAAGCACTTCCCACTCCTTTCTACCTGACTAGCAATCTCTGACGCGCCTCTTATGCGATTTACTCGCACCGTTCTCATACCCACCTTCTTCGCTGCTAAAGGGCCTGGAATTCGCGCGCCGTGTCGTATGAACATCGTCATCCTAATTCTGTCATCCACAATTAGAACGTCAGCAGGTAGCACAGTACGATGCCGTAGGAAATGGGCCCGACAGTCATACTAGCTTCGTTCTGGGGCGTAAGACTGTATTGAATGTGAAGAGAATGAATAGGAATCTGTAGGAAGGATTATGATGTCGCATGATTTCAATGGATGGCGTGGGCTAGGCGGGGTCCTCTGCCAAACTGTCAAAGCGCACAAATCCGGGCACTTCAGCTCTGATACCTAGCCGACGCCGGTCGTAGTTCATTTCACGGTCATTAAACGATGTGCTGAAGCTGAAGCCTGAAATGATGATCTCCTCAATGAAATGGCCAGGAAAATACGTCTATTTCTATATTTTCCATAATCCAACACCTAGAAAAGAAGTAGTAATAATAAGGAGAAAGACGAAAGCGTGAATAATAAATGCAGCGGAATAAAGTCTTGTGCATTGTGTGCAAGCCACGACAAGGTACATACACGCACGAGCACGTTATGGGCTAGGTAGGGTAACTTGTTGACGATGAGAGCAAAGCAAGCATATGACGTGTGGACCGGGGACGGACGGAGGAAGGGTAGTGTAGGGTAAGGTGGGGTAGATAAGCAACGGGCGGCGGAGAGGGAGCCAGGGAGTGGGGTTGCTTAAGCCGATCCGGTGGTGTAGAAGCGCCAAGCGAAGTAGGCACCGAGGAGGCCCAGAGGGACGAAGTACATCAGGCTAGTGGGAAAGAGGGTGGGTAGGTCAGTTGAGTGGTTGGACCAGAAAGGAGGGGTGGACGTACTTGGATCCCTGTTGGACAGCACCCTGAACACGGCTGGCTTGGGCAGCGGCAGCTCCTGACTTCAGAGGAAGAGCCTAAAATAATATGTTAGGGCGCCTCAGAGAAAGAGGAGGGCTGAAGGACACATACAGAGTTCTGCTCAAAGTCACCGACGTACATCGCGGGAAGCAGAGCACGGGCCTCGTCGGAGTGACCGACGTCCTCGAAAGCCTCAGTCGCGTCTTGTCCTGAACGGGGTGAAGGGCCGAATAAGCATGGGCGCGGATGCGAGGAAGGGAGGCGGAAGTAAATTGTGTTGGAAATGCCACGTACCACCCTCGGCCAGTATGACCTCGTCTCCTCCTGGGTGCTGTTTTCGTGCTTTGATTAATTACATGGGGAAAAGGGAGATGGAGAAGGACATGCCTCGTCCATGAATTTCGTCACATTGTAGACTGTATAGCAGGAGCAAAGCAAGTGGTCAGATATGCGAGTAAAAAATACAGTTGATTTGATTGGCTGGCGCCTTGTCAACTAAGCACAGAATACCGACCTTTGCCGTGGATGAGGATGTAGAAGTTGTCTCGCGACTTGTGGGCGCGGAGCTCATCGAGGGTGACGATTTTGTTGGAGGCCATTGCGGAGGACGCGACGAGAAGAAGGAAGCTGGGGACTGGTGATGGTGGGGAGGCAAAGTTAGGTCCAGAGTTGGGACCCGGCGGTTACTTTAAGTACGGGACGATCGGGGACTTTCCCACGTGCTGTTTTTCACTCTGCTTTTTCGAGGGCTTGGGGACCGCTGTGCTCGGTTTTACTCTGTGCTTTTCATTTTGGAGGCTGGCTCAGGCGAGCTCGGGGTCTGCTTGCTGGTCTGGGCGAAAAGGGACCTCAGTAAAGAGTGGTGATAATGACATTTGTTTTATTGGTTGCGGGACTCCGGGGTACATAGACAGGACCGAAAAAAACACTACGATGAAAAAAAAACACATGAAAGGTGTCCGCTCGGCTTAGTACTCGAATGACCATCGAACTGCGCTACAGGTAGCTGGACATTCAAGCGTGGACCAAGAGAATCGATCTTCCACTCGACAAGTTGAGGTAACGAAGGCACGGAAGGCCATGTCCCTAGGCATATGTTGGTGGGTCGCAGAGAGAAAAAACACGCAGAAATCATAGAAAGAAAATGATTGCATTGGTGGTACGAGAGCAAGAACAGAAAATCGGGACAAGCGAAGAAAATAGATGTTTGTTTGACGAGATGCCGTAAAGACAATAGGCGCAAATAATGATGCCGTGACGTGCCCTGCACCGGACTGGCCTTTGACCTTGCACCATCATCGCCATTTTTACAGACGAGCGTTAGCTGTCTTCCACTTTCCTTCTCTCTCGCCATGGAGCACGACACCTCCGACATTCTCGGCCACAAGACCATGCCCGTCGTCAAGCAGCATCAGAGGGCGTCCTTCTTCCCCTTCTCAATAACGGGTGCTTTGTTTACGTCTTTCCTTCTTTATGGGATCTACTTGGTCGGGAATAAGCTTCGGAGGCGGTTTCTCCAATGGCGAGAACAGTCATACAAACTGTGAGTGCTTTTTGCAGGTCTATCTTGGTGTTTCTTGTGGTTTTGCTAACGCGTCTTTTTTCTTTGTTTTCTTTGTTCTTTTCTGTCGCAGGGCAACGCGCCGACGCCATGGCATACCAGACAGCGACTTGCGGCCCTTCAATGTCGCCTATGCCGATGCTATGAACAGAGCTCGTGAGGAGGAGAACAGGAAGGCCAAGCCGAGGCCCGCGGCCCTCCGACCCAATTTGACTGCACCTGTACAACACGAGCCTCAGGTCGAGCAGAGCCTTAGACAACGTCAAGGTGCGTACCAACCTTCTCGGGGGCCACGACCGTATATGACTCATTCTTTCCTGTTATTTCTGTCTATGCAGGTGTCCCTCAGAGATCTGACCCCGGTATGCGCAGTACCGTAGTTCCTGTGCCAGGCAGGTATACCACGACACCTTTTGAGCCTCGCATCCCCGCTGCTGAAACAAGGTTCGTCCATTTATCGATCGAGGCTATTCTACGGGCCCTTGCATCTCTTTTGTTAAATTATTGACCTTACGTAATCTCTCTACAGTGCCGCCTCCGATAGTAATCACCACTCTAGACAAAATAACTTTCCACATATTAATGGCTTCGTACAACGTTCCGGCATTAACCGTGAAGGCGGCCTCTACGATATTTCGGATGTGGAGAATGTATCTGATGGTGAAGGCAAAAAACGTGCCTTGGATGCTGAAGCAGACGAGGAACACGAGGCCAAAAAGACGAGAGTCGAAGGCGATGATTTGATTGATGGGGATGAGGATGCCGAGTTTGAGGACATGTCGCCACCGAAACGTGGTTCGAAACGAGGCATCCAGGATGAGGCCGATAGCGAGGAGCCCAGCCCATTCAAGAAATCGCGCGGCAAGCGTGCGCGAAAGGTCTCTGAAGGCAAGCATCAGCCGGTCGACGACAACATGGACGTGGATGATGAGGAAGCTGACCAAGTTGCCGAGCTCAAGTCGACCGCGACTCGGGGAAAGAAGCGCGACCGTACTGAGGCTGGATCCACTTTCGGCGGTGATGACGAAGATAGCGCGGCGGAGGATGATGAGCTGGAGGGTGACTCGAAGCCTCGGAGACACAGGAAGCGACGGACAGTGGCGAAGCGGAAATCAGAAGCGACCTACTTCCGTGGCAAGCAGCGCTCGAAGGACGGCCTCCAGGATGATGTCAGCGACGCCTCCAGTGGTAGTGGCCGAGGCTCGCCCGATAGACGAGCTGCACGCAAGTCGAGGAAGAGCAGACGCCACTCGCATCTCGACCGAAGGGACCGCGAGAGGCGAGACGACAAGAGCGACGTGTCTATGGACGAGTCTACCGTTTCTACGAGGAGCAAAGTAAGGAGTATTGGCGACGAGTGGGAAAGCAATGGCGTCAAGTATAAGATTGGACCAAATGGACAGAGACTTCGTCAGGCCCTCGTGAAGAAGGCGAGGCATAAGTTCGTCATGGTATGTGTGATTGTTGCTTTTTCTATTCTCATGTTTCGTTACATGAGGCTCTTTCATGTACTATAACTGACTTGGAATTTTTTTTTCGTTCTATAGCCCAAGGATTCCCAGCACCCCGATCGGGATGTCAATCTTCAAGTATATGTGGAGTCATGGTTGACCGAGGAGGAGTATGCGGAGGCGAAGGCGCAGCATCTCCTTGCTTGGCAGGACCCGCTCCCGGAAACGCCTACTCAGGAAAATGGGAAGCTTTCTTTGAACATCACTGTATGTCGTGTTTCGGATCATATATTTTTTCATGCATTTGACTGACTCCATATTATCTTATGTTTCTAGCAAAGCAACATCGCATCACCCCAAGGCCTCCCGGCGGCAGCAGGAAAGAATCTTCTATGGTCCCAATCGACCAGTAGCACGCCGACCATGTCACCCGCGTCGCAATCTCCCGTTGCTGCTGAAACGCCTTCGGAATTCGGCCGACAGAGGAGCTTCAGACATTCGCTCGCGGGGACGCCCGTTGGGCTGCCCCTCTCAGCTTCAGTTAGTTCCTTTGCACAGTCACAGTTGAACTCGCAAGTTCCAACCGTGAAGCGCATCGCGTCAAACGCGCGTGCGACTTCATTGAGTGGCGGGTCGCCTGTTCCCGCTGGGCCTGGGTCTCCTGGCTTGTCGGATAGCACTAACGTCGCGACAAGCAAGGCAGCTGGGACGAAGACTCCGCATAAGGTCTTCTCGAAATGGGAGAAGCAGGAGCTGGAGGCGCAGGCCATGATGAAGATCCGGGAAGCGACGAAGAAAAAGGAGATGGAGAAGGAGGCGAAGCTCAAGGAGGCCGCTGCTGAGAAGCTGCGGTTGGAGAAAGAGAAACTGGAGAAAGAAAGACTGGATAAGGAGAAGGCGGAGAAGGAAAGGCAGGCCAAGGAGAAGGAGGCTGCTGAGAAGGCGAAAGCTGCTTCCGCGACGAGTGGCACGACACCAGCGCCCCCGCAGATTACGGTTACTGCACCCTCTGGCGGTCCTTCTGTGCCGAATGGTTTCTTCACTCAGCCTGCTGCTGCTGCTGCCAAGACCGACGCGAGCAGTCCGTTTTCGTTCAAGCCCGCTGCCTCGTCAACCCCAACCACAGCAACCAATGGTACGGCGGCCGCAACGCCTGCTGCACAACCTCCTTCGACCTCGTCTTTCTCATTTGGTCCTGCGGGTAACACGAACGCTCCCAAGCCTGGGTCGTTCAGCTTTGGGCCGACATCTGGTGCTGCTCCTGCTTCGACAGCTGCTGCAGGTGGTGAGCAGAAGAAGGACGAGGCTGCCGGTGCTGGTGCTGCGAGTGGTGCTGGAGGGTCTTTGTTCTCTAGGTTAGGTGGTCAGACCAATGCCGGTGAGGCGCCGAAGACGCAGGCGGGTAGTGGCCAGCCGATGTTTTCCTTCCCCGGTGCTGCGAAGAGCGAAGGTGGCGGAGCATCCACTCAGCCTGCCAATCCTTTCGGTGCTGCTGCTGCTTCGAATGCGGCTGGTTCGAGTGCTGGTGCTGGCGGGGCTACTTCTGCACCCAAGTTCAGTTTCAACATCCCCAAATCGAGTACACCTACGCCTTCAACTTCTAATCCTGGTGCTGGTGCACCAAACAATGCTGCCGCCAGCAAACCAACGAGTGCCTTCCCAAGCAGCTCCTTGAGCGGCGCTCTGGGTGCTGGTACTAGTGGAGAAGCACAGAAGACGACGACAAATGCCGGTGGGCCTATGTTCAACTTCAAGCCTCCTGCCACGCCTTCTTCCGGCGCAGGTACGACCCCAACTGCAGGTACGACTGGGACGAACAGCACGACGCCTGTAGCTGCTCCCAAGTTTAGCTTTGGCCAGACTGGTGGTTCGGCGGCGCAGTCGCCTTTTGGTCAGGCTGCCGCTCAACAACAGCAGCAGGGACAAGCGCAACAAGCACAGGGTAAGGAGGGGGAGAAGAAGCCGATCTTTGGGTCGGGAGGAGGGTTTGGAGGTACAGGCTCTTCGGGTTCCAATCCATTTGGGTCGACCTCCACGACCTCTACGCCGTCTGCGTTTGGTTCGGCAACGAGTAATACTGGTTCCAACCCTAATCCTTTCGGAGGTGCTACGTCGGGGAGCACGCCTTCTGCGTTCGGTGCGACGAGTGCATTTGGGAATGCCAATGCAAACTCGAGCTCGAATTCAACACCGGCGTTTGGGAATTCGAATGCGGCGTCGCCGTTTGGGAACACGAACGCTACCTCGGCATTCGGAAATACTAATTCCAATAGCACATCAGCCTTTGGGAACACGACTGGCGCGTCAGCGTTTGGTGGTAACAAGACGCCCGCGTTCGGCTCAGGATCAGGCTCGACGGGTTCGCCGTTTGGGGCTACGCCGGCTCAGACGTCGAATATCTTCGGTGGAGGGTCAACATCAACAACAACAGATAATAAGCCTGCCACCCCTGCAGCTGGTGGTGAGACCAAGCCCACTTTCGGTGGGTTCGGGACACAGAGCAATGGGACGACTTCTACCCCAGCCACTAATAACGGCATCAACACCACCACGCCCAAGTTCTCCTTCGGGATCACTTCCACGCCTTCTACCACCCCAGCTCCAGCTTCGAGCAATAATCCTCTAGGCGGTGCTGCGGGAGGGGGGAGCACGACGCCCGCTGGGACACCAGCTGCTGCGTCTTCCGGTGGTGGGTTCGCGTTCAACTTCAATCAACAACAAAAGAGTGGTGGTGCTACAAATGGGTTTGGTGTGACAGGGACGACGACGCCGCAGGGGTCACCGTTCGGAGCTGCAGCTGCTGGGGGGCCGTCGATCTTTGGTGGAGGAGGTAGTGCGACGAATGGGACTGGGACGAATGGGACGAATACGAATACGAATGTGTTTGGGGGAGGGGTGTTTGGGGCTGCTGCGCCTAAGGCTTCATGAGTGTGATTGTGGTGTTAAAATTAAAGAGTTATAGGAGGAGGGTGGCGCAAAGTACATTCTAGACGTGTCTGGTGGTGCTAATTTCGGGGAGTTGTTGTACTTTAAGATTATGTGCTTGCTTATTTTTTCCTTTTTTTTCTTCCTTCTCATTTTCTCGTTTCTTTTTTTGATTGCTTTGTCGTGCATTACATATCTCGCTTTTTTCTTTGCTTCTGCTTCAGCCTCATCTTTTGGGTGCCATCTCAAAGATCCAAATTTCAGTAGTACAATATGACATCGACAAACTCAGGCGGATTTGTACGTGCTGTGTCCTCCTTCCTCTTTCCTTTCCTCCTCCTCCTTCCTCTCTACCTCGTTCTTGTCGAGCTGCCCGTCGTACCACTTGGTATCCCTCCTTAGGTCCCTTTCGCCCACTACCTGCCATGAATTATTACGTCCCAACCTTCCCCGTCCCTTGAAATTGTTGTTGTTGTGTATTCGACTTCGATCTCATGCTCCAATTTCTCTGGTCCGTGCAATTGGCTACAACATGTATTTGAATACGAGTTACATGACCATAAGATGGAGGAGGCAGGAATGAAAGAGACGATGTTCGAGGAATGCACCCCTATTTTGACGACACGGTCTAGTACTGGAACTCTCGCGGAATTTATGAACAATCTATCTAGATACCTCTCTTGTGCGTGTCCCTGCTCCAGGATCCTCTTGCAATTATTGACCATGTACATAGCTTGTTGTTTTGACTGTATCCATACGCAGCTTCCCAATCTTGCTCCTAACGCTTGTAGTTGAACGGTTGAGCCTCAATGACATCTATCTCAGAAGTAGATTAAATTAAATGGGAATGGGGTACACCTACTAGTAACTACTAAAACATGGATTTGAATACGAGTTGCACGACTGTAGAATATGAAAAAGAGGATAATGAAAGAGATGATGATTACGAGGAGGCATCTGAGTCGATGGTCAAAAAATGCATGATTGAGGAAAATCCGCGTAATGAATGAATGGATGGATGGATAAATGGATGGATGGATGAACGCGTCGCTGTACTCTACATGATGATAGATGGCGCTATATGGTATTTTTGTGTTGAGGATGGTATGACTTTGAGAAAAAGAGGGGACCGAGGCGGGTGTTCGCATTTAAAGAAGGAATGGAGGAAGGAAAGCAGGGAAAGAAGGACAGAAAATAGAAAGCAAGGAACAAAGATAGCACTGACAGAAAACCGATCCACC
>NHYE01000514.1:0-170012 GCA_002938385.1 Gymnopilus dilepis
GGACACATTGCAGATCTAGACTGCGTCAGGTTCTTGTATTTCCCGAATTGCCAATTGAAACAGTCCTACGCGGAGGCAGACATCAGTACAAACCAGATATCTCTGCAAAGAGGGCGAAAGAACCCACCGTGCAAACGCCATCAGTACCCTCTACCTCAACAGCAGGCCTAGCCAGCGGTACTTCCCTCATGGGCTTCTTCTCCTCGTCTCCATCTCCCTCCTGCTCCTCACCACTTCGTCGGCGTTTCCATCCCCACCACATCGCAGATAGCCAACCCTCCTGACCTTCCTCAGGGTCAAGTTCCCCATTGAACTCCTCCTTCCAGTCCCCGTTCTCGGAAAACAATTTGTCGACGACCAACTTGATTCCGTGGTTCCTGATATCGACAGGCCAACCTAATTTCTGTACTGTATCGTATAGGATAACCTGGCCTAAGTGACAACGAGTTTCTAGGGCAAAGCCACCGATAGAACAGAGGGATGTGACCCCAGTGCAGGTACCCATTGGAATGGGCTACAGATGAATGTCAGAATTGTGTCTGATTAAATCAGAAGGGCACTCACGTCGGCTGTGTTGTATACATGAACGATATGGTGAGTGGAGGGCTAGAATGACCATAAGCGAAGATTCAAAGGAAACAAAGTCCAAAAGACGCACAGGACTCGGTAGGTGCAATCTTTGGGCAGCCAACCTCTCTGCTGGGGCCTCGAATGCAACAACAGGTGCACCAAAGGTAGCTCCCATGAGAGCTGCAAGACCGCCGCCCAGTGAATGACCTGTCAACCATATATTGGCGTTTGGATACAGATAAGTGACGTTATTGTACAGGTTCTGAAGAGCTCAGCTTTAGCGGTCAGTCAAACCACTAAACTCATGGAATCTCACCAAGCCTATAGGATAGAACAAGCCATCATCCTTTAGAGCCTCCTCGATACAATCAGTATCGCATCGGTAGCCCTTGTCGTAGCAGTCGCAGACGGTCGACCAAGTCGGTCCAACACGTGCGCAGCAGCAGGAGAACAGCAGGTTATCATTCTTCTTGTCCCTGCCCACTGTCGGACCACCACCACCAACGAGCCATCCAGCAGAAGTGCCTTTGATGGCAATTACAACAGTCGAGTTGTCGCTGGAGACGAATATATGGCCCCGCATGCCGTCTTCTCCAGGCTGCCATCCAAACGGATCTGACTTCCAGCCGTCGGAGAGATCATACCACTCTCCAGCGGTAGAATTATCAAGAGCATAGGTGTTGAAAGACATCTTCGCCAGCTGCTCGAGCGTCGTCCGTTTGGTGATATCCGGTGATTGGGTGTCCCAGTCCTGCCACTGCACCGCAGGTGTGATTCCATCAGGTTCACGATTTCGCCGAGCGGCGTGAAAAGCAGACACTGATGCTGGCCGTGGTATTCTAGCATTCTGTATTGGTATAGAAAATCCAGTTTCTTCTGCCATTAAAGATGCCTCTGGATTAAAATCGGAAAAGACTATTCGTGAATCGTTCGTGACTGCATGAAGGTGGCGTAATTGGAAGTTTATAGGAGCTACATCAGGTTCTGGTGTAGATGAAGCCCACAGCAGTGTAGATATAAGGCTCTGCAGTGCTGTAGGCAGCCCTAGGAGCATTGCAGCGACCAGGATCGTTGAAGTGGTTCGAGGAAGAGTTACACTTTGGGCCACCACCAGATGCTCGGACTCTGATGTAAACCCACGTGTCGAATTTAAATAAACCACGTGAACGACAACATCGGGCCTTCGGCCAATCCTCCGAGCTTCAATCCCTCTCAAGTTGTCTCTCATCCTGCATCGGACGGCATTGATTTCGAAGAAAGATCCATTCCAAAATTGCGTTCAGACAGCGATACATACAAGATAAGTACATAAGTACTATTTCTACAGCTCTTTTCCAGTTTCAAAAAAAACATTTCGACAGCATTTCGAGTAGCAAGAATACGACAGCAGATAGATCGTTAGGAGCTATAATCAAGTTGTTGTGGTGGGATGTCAAAGGGGTCGTCATCCTCGCAGAGATGATCAGGGTTAAATACGCCAGGTGGCCACTGTCGTTGCCATATGTTTCTGTCCTCCGAGTCGACGACATCAACTTCGCATGCTCGAGCAAGATCCTCGCATTGAGGGAAGTAGTCGTCCTCCCAATCATTATACATCGAATCAAGGAGCCGCAGTGTAAAGCCATCCTTTCCTCGCGCTTCTGCGAAGCGTACGATGTCGTTCACCTCTTCCTCCTCTCGAATGTAGATGTTGAGCGCAAGGGTCTTCAACTTCGGCCAAAACTTTTTTTTGAAATGGGGGCCATGAAGGAGCACCGACAAAGCGGTTGTTGAATAGTCGTCGTCCGAAAGCAAGATATCCGTGACCTTTTTCGTCATTCGAGCGAAGTACCAAGCAGTATGGGGCGAGGAGAATGAAGCGCAGTGAAGGTATAGAGATTGAAGGGCTGGGAATTCGTCTGGCTCAGGCTTGAGGGTATTGTATTCTTCTGGGAACCAGATGTCGTGAATCTGAAGACTTTCAAGCAAAGGTGCCTTGATGAAAGGCAGAAGAATGGAAAGGCTTTCGCTTTCTCGAAATCTGAAATGCTTCAGATTTGGCATGGAGATCACCTCGATGGTTTGGACTTCAGTAGCATCAAAGAAATTCCCCGAAACCGACAGGTTCGTCAAGAAAGGCAAGCCAAGAATCTGGAGAAAAGTCGACCACGGAATAGTAAGATCCACGTCGGACTCGTTGGCCTCGATGCGGAGGGTGGTAACGTAGGAGAGTGGGGGCCGAGCCACAACGAAGGCCGTGGAGTCTAGCATTACCGACCTCAGATAGGGTGCGCCCCCCAGGAAGATAACGGGTGCCAAATCCTGTATAGTGGACCCATCGTACTGTTGAGTAATATATCTGTAAAATCCAAAATGGTCCAGCCTTGGAGCATGAGATTGGGTGATAAGTGGTATCAAAGTGTGCAAGGGTATGTCGCCGTCCGTCTTGATGGTGACTCGATTCCAGCGCGGAAGGTGGACCCACGCTTTCTGTACCAATGCGAAGGCGTGCGTCTGATTCCAAGGACCGCTTGCCCCGGCACCACTGAAATCTAACCATAGTTCTAGATCCAGGTTTGCCGATCTTTCCATGTAAGCTTCAAACCGATCGAGGGGGAATCGCTTCGACACTGGACCGTCAAAGCAAAAGCTGCACCACAATCGGGGGTTCTTCAGTGCAATCATCCGCCATTGAGTGCAAACGTGCGATACAACGACCTCACGTAGCAGATGCTTCCGACGTCCTCCATCATTCTCCTTGGGGTACGATGAGGCATAATAGAATATCATCCCAGTGATTTCAGCAGGCAATTTCAAGGCGGGTATCTTCTTGTTGTAAATGTTGCCGTATTCTGCTTGGATCTCGGTGATCCTGTGGTCCAACTGCCTCATCTGTAGCGCAAGGTTGCTCTTCTCTTCTTCGATTAGGCGTCTGCGGTCCAAAAGACTGGACATGTGAGAGTCCTTGTCCGATGAGCCTGCCATGGCTGTCGTCCTTTGCCTTCCGGGGTGATCCAGCCCACTGGGAGAAACCTGTTGCAAAAATGGCAGGAATATAGCGAAATAATCAGCAAACTTGAGGCATGGATGCGTCTGGGACTACACACACAACTGAGGGCAGAGGCTAGACGTGAACAGTGATGCGGTCGTGTTCAGAAAGGCTCAGAATCACTATCAAAGATTTGGAGTCAGATCAGTGTGGGGATCGCTATACACGTGGCCAAACCATTTATGGACTCCCGCGACGTGTAACTTCAGCTTGAAGATTGAGAGTATGTCCGACAGGCATCCGCCTATCTTCTCATCGCATATGCATTATTGTCCCCTGTTGACTCCTTTGGCATAAGGCAGACCGATCCTATTTTTATACAAAAATTTCATTGACATAAAACGGGTCGTTATCCAGAGGATCCAAGTAAGTGCTCGAGTGTTCACCTGGTGGCCAGGGCTCATAGATCGATCGAGGGTTCGTTGATGGGTATAGTTCAAGTACACAGGTTTCGGCCAATATTTCTTGCGTCAGAGTGCCACTGATGTAGTCCGGTACCCGTAAAATACACCCATCTGCTCGTCCTTGCACGAAACGAACGATGTCGTCCAGGTTTCGAGGATAATCTTCCATGTTGAGGGTTATTCGTTTCAACTTTGTCCAGCACATATCCGGATCGAGATGGGCGTTGTGCATGACTTCCCATAAAATCTCGTTGTCATACTCCTGCGCTACAATTGTCATCTCCGTTACGGCACCTGTCATTTTGGTGAAATAATGGAGGTCCTGAGAGTTTGCTGAGAAACAAAAGGCGAGGGACAAGGATCGTAACACGGGGAAGGTGTAGGGCTCTTCCTCACCCATAAATCCAGACAGATGGCCATTAAATGTGAGCGGAATGCCGACTTTCTGTAATATGAGAGACTCCAGACAAGGAGCTCTGATAAAAGGCAGGAGGCGTACCAAATCCTCGTTCATGCTGCATCTGACGTGCCTGAGATTTTTCATCGTGATGATACGGAAGTCGCGCAGAGGTGGGGCTTGGAGGAAGACTCCCGCTACGGATAAATTCTCGAGGTGAGGCATTTCCAGGAGCGACTGAAAGTCTGACCAGGAAAACGGGAAAGTGTCGAAGCTAACCTCTACCTCGACTTGAAGCGTCGTAATGTTGTCCAGAGGAGGACGACACAAAAGTGCGACGTCGCCGTTCAACACTACGTGCGTCAACTTTGGAGCCCCGTGCTTGAAAATGGTGGGTGCTCGATCGGACCCTTCAATGTAGTCCGCACCGTCTGAGAAAGCTGACTTGGCAGCAAAGCATTCCAGGTTTGTTGGGAAAGCATGTTCAAGAATGGAGTTCATGATATCGAATGAGTTGTCTCCTGTTAAGACCGTGATCCTCTGCCAGCGGGAGACGTGTTCCGTGGCCAGTTGCAGGAGCTTGTTCGTTATCCTGCCTTCCCGGACTGTCAAAGGGGGACCCCGGCGTTCCAAGCGAAAACATAGTTCCAACGCTTGAGTACCTGACCTCTCCATATAGGCCCTCAATCGATCAACGGGATGCAAAGAAATTTCTTTGACGTCGTAGCAGAACCTTGACCAAATTTGCGAGTACCCTAAAGCGATTGAACGCCATCGTTGGCATACATGAGAGATAACTACTTCACCAGGCGCGCGGCCGCCAAGTTCTTCACGCTGCCTGAAGAGAGGGTATGGGTACTCCAAAGCATGACTGAAGATGGCGCAAGTGATTTCAGTTGGTAGAGTTAGCACCGGGATACCGTTATTGGTGAGTGCGTTGCGTTTGGCTTGGATCTCGTCAATCTCGTGCTGCACCTCCGTCAAACGAAGAGCAAGAGACTTTTGATCTGCTTCAATACGGGCTTTTTCTTGCGAAAGCGCAGAGGCTCGCAGTTCTAATTTCTTGCTCATTTCGGCGTCGAAGCCTGAGCTGCCTGACTGTGCCTGTTGAGCTCCTGCCAACATGACTTCCGTCTCGAAAGCCACGGTAAAATCAGGAGGTAGGAACTTCCCGCAAATATGAAAGCAACATATTGTAAGGGCGAAAGTAACATTAGACCGTATATGCGACGTACCACAATTCCACAATCAGGATTCTGTGTCAAATAGGTGTATACGAGACGTTCTGGGGCTTTCCAGCCTACAGAACGCTTTGAAGGTGGGTAGGTTTGTGAAGAGTCGACCTGACACGGCAGATGTGGTCTTAGTTCATTTGGTTCTAATTATAGATTCTTGGGCTACGACTGAGCACAAAATCGAGCAGTACATAAAGCCTGTTGCAACGTTTGCAGATGATACGGAGGACATAAATACTACTACAATTACCACTCATTTAACAGTAGCATGACTAGTTACTAAGAATATCGAGATGGATATCCTCATCTGTGTACTTGGCGAACATAAAAAGGGTCTCTGTCTGGCAGAGGATCCAAGTAGATATCGTGATCGCCAGGTGGCCAGCGTTCATGGATCGATCGAGGATTCCTGGATGAATATAATTCAAGTGTGGAGAACCTTGCCAATTCCACTTGCTGTGTAGAGTTGAAATAGTCTGGTATGCGCAAAACAAGGCCTTTGTCTGGTCGGCCAGCTATAAATCGAGAAACGTCGTCGAAATGCTTATCAAGCTTCGCGACATTGAAGGTAATTCGCTTCAGCTTCGTCCAAAACCAATTCGGATTGATATTTGGGCTATGCATGATTCCAGAGAATATATTATCTTCATAACGCCGTGCTACAAAGGTGATATCCGTGATAGAGCTTGTCATTTTTGCGAAATACTGAAGACCCGCGTCGGTGCGTGGTGCAGAAGTGAAGTTGAGAGACAGAGACCTCAAGGCCGGAAAGACGGGTGGCTCTTCCAAGCACGCCGATGCATGACTATCAAACTCATCTCGAAATCCGATATGCTGGAGGGTGAGAGTCTCGAGATTCGGAGCTCTGATAAAAGGCAACATTTGTATCAGGTCTTCATGGAGGTCGCACCTAAGATGCTTGAGGCTCTTCACCGTGACGATACGTTCATCATGAACATGAGAACCTCGAAAGAACACCCCGGACACGGAGAAGTTTTCGAGTGATGGCAGTTCCAAGAGAGCCAGAAAGGCCAACCCGGAAAACGGGAAGGCATCGACATCTTCGAGTTCTCCGATCTCGACTCGAAGGGTCGTAAGGTTTTCCAAGGGAGGTTGGCATAAATGGGCACTGTCGTCACACAGTACATGCTTTAATCTGGGGGCGCCCTGCTTGAAAATTGTCGGGGCTAGACTGGCACCCTCATATGCCCTGTGACGCTTAAAAGGTGAACTGGTAGCCAAGGATTCGAGGTTCGGAGCAAAAGCGTTCTCCAATCCGGCCGAAATCATGCTGTCAAGAAAGAATGAGCCCTGACCATCGATTACGGTGATCCTTTTCCAACGTGAAAGATGTTTTGTGGCCAGCCCCCACACTTTCTCTGCTATTTTGTTTTCCTCGACACCTAAACGCATTTCCTGTCGGCTTTCCAAACGGAACCATAAATCCAACAGCTGAGTCCCCGATCTCTCCGTATATGCCTCCAATCGATCAACTAAGTTGAGAGTAAGCTCTTTCCCGTAAAATCGAAACCTCGACCATATCTGAGAGTAGGCTAGGGCAATTGCACGCCACCGTTGACAAACAAGAGAGACGACCACCTCTCCAGGCAGTTGGCTGCCATCTTGAAGATACTGCTTCCCATAAATAGAGAGGGGGTCTGTCGAAACATAATAGAAAATGGCGCAAGTGACCTCAGTGGGTAGATTCAGCAAAGGCAGGGACTTGTTTCTGAACGCGTTGCGTTTCGCCTGGACTTCGGCAATTTCGTGCTGGACCTTTGTTGAACGAAAAGCAAGGGATCTCCGTTCTGCGCCAATGCGTTCCATCTCTTGAGACAACGCGGCGAGTCGCAATCCTAATTTCTTGAAGACTTCTGTTTCATCGCCTGAGTCCTGTGCTCGCTCAGCTTCTGCTGGCATGGTGCTCGTCTTGCTGTTAGGTTGCTGTCGGAACTGGGGAGGGATGAACCAGGACGCCAACTAGGTCGGACCTCTACAAGCCAAGTTGGCAGGTACAAGGAATTGATGTCGAAGACGCGACTAGGTGTGTGGAGCTCGCACGTAAATTTGTTTGCCATCTATTTGTAGTTTCCAGCTAACAGCAAGCCGTCTCGCAGACCAATCCTCAACTGTGTTTAGGCAGGCCTGAACAGCTTGAAAGTTACAGACTGCGAACTTTCGGGCGTCTTGACAAGCATTTAGATCGACAGAGAAGTATAGTGAAATGATCGGGGAAAGGATTGAATCATGCCATTATCGGAGAATGAACTGGGAAGGATGAGAAAAAACTACAACTACTAATAAGTAAACTAGAATGTCTGGTTGGCCGGCCACAGTAAAAGCATAATATAATACACGATAACTAGAACAGATATCTATGAGGCAAGCGAGAAACAAGGGAAAAAAAGGAAAGAGAAGTTATAGGTCAACAGTAAACTTCAAACGACCATCTTCGCAAGGTTCGCACTTCACCCTCTCCATGTTCTCGACAATGTAGTGGGCACCGCAGTTCTCGATCTTCGACCGCTCATGGCTAGTACACAACGCGATGACAGTAGCACCGCTGGCCACACCGGCACGGATACCACTGGGCGAGTCCTCGAAGACAACACAACGAGAGGCCTCAAAACCGAGGCACTTGGCAGCGAGGAGGAAGGGATCGGGAGCCGGCTTGCCAGCTTTCAAACGCTTGTCGTCGGCAGTGATGGTGACTGGAGGTGGTTTGATACCGACACGTTTCATACAACCATACGCTGAAAATAGAAGATTAGCTGAGAAAGATCAGAAAAGTTGGGGATCATCGTACCATAAGTTTTGGCTCCAGAAGTTGCCACAGCGTACCGCCCAGCGGGGATAGAATCAATCATTTTCCTAACACCAGGCAGGATACGAACAGAGCGGTCCACGCTCGCAGCTTCGAGCTGCCAGGCTTCCAGGGTATGGTCGTGAGCCATCTTGTTGGTCTCAGTCGCATTGAGGACAGCCTGAACACCCTCGTCGTCCTCGATCGTCTCTGGATAATGGTGCTCTTCGTTGTGGGCGCGTAGACGGGCGGCGACGCTCAGCATGTTGAGGAGGCGAGAGCCGAACGAAGGACGACGAACGTCGGCAGCCATGAAAGAGGATGCACGAGAAAGAGGAGCGGAGTGGCCGGGAGTGAGCTCGGGAGTCTCAGCAGTAGAGCTCACAACGGAGCTGCCCATGTCGAAAGGAGTTCCGGGAGAGGAGAGGGGGGTGTCGAAGTCGTAACGGCGGGGGACGAGATGGCCATGAACGCTGTGCGCGTCGGCGAAGTAGAGGATGGACTCTTCAAAGCGCTCAACCTCACGTTCGATCTCGTGGTCCCTGAGATGAGGCTTGAACTGGGCAAGGTTGTCCACGGCGCGCTTGCCATGGGTGGCTGCGATGACATAGTCGGGATCCTGCCCAATATCCTTGGCAACCTTCCCCCAGGCTGCCTCGACAGCGGCGATAGAGTCGGTCAGAGTGCCGTCCTAGAGTGTGGAGAGGAGAGTCGGACGTGAGCTTAAATGATAGGAAATGAAAGTTTGTATGACAAGGGCGTACCATGTCAAATAGTACGGCATCAGCGTAAAAGGTTTGAGGAGACATCACGACGAGATTAGAGGTACACAGGTAGAATCAAGTTGTGGAAAGAGCGACAGAGGATGGGGTCAGACAGAACTCCGCGATCCTAAATTATGGGATACTGAGGAAAGGAGAAAGCCTTGGTGAGGAGAAAAACCAGACAATTCGCTGACGCCTCTTTATAGACCGCCCGGGCAAAAATTTCTGACAGAGCTCTGGCGCAAGCCGATACCTGACACGCGAAAGCGCCCTCGCAGCTCCAGAGAGAGGATCCTCGCCGTAAGTGATCGGCACCCAAAAACAGCAACTCTCCCTCGAAAATGCAAATAAATTGAGATCGGCTATGACGGAAGAGGGACCTGGCATGACGTCGAGTGCCTTTCTTATCTTGGATGATCTTTTCAGCGCTCGAGCGTTTAGAGTCTAGACCTCGAAGGATCTGCGCTATACACGCCCATGACAACGACGCGGCGACCATGCCCTTGAATCCCAGCAAAGAAAAAAACGCCTCCATGCACATTCAGTCAGAGTATGAGGCAGGATTTCAGGATTACGAATGTAGCGTATCGTTCCAATTCTGACTAAGACATTATTTTTCGCTGACGAAATATCCCATCGGCTGCAAGGTGATTCGCCAGCAATAGCCACAACCTACTGCAAGTTCATCAAGTCCTGCTGGAAGGGGAACTAGTAGAGTCTCACCTTTCCTACTCCACATAAAATCGTATCAGATTCCTGATAGCCTATCGCTGCACCACTCGAGAAAATCGTCGTTGGAGCCAGCGAGGTTTTCGACGGGACGTATGAAAAAGATTAGCCCATGAAAAACGCCAGATGCATTGAATCTTGAAATACAAGCGGCGGTTGTGGAGTACGGGTGGAGAGGTGAAAAAAGTTCAGGTTGAACTTGCCGACGTCGCGATCGTCACGATGGTGATTTGTGACACGTTTCCTTACTCGGAAATCATTGCTAAAATCAGGCAGCTCTTTCTGAGGGACCGCGATATTCGGAGGCGCGACCCGTTCAGTGCAAGGTAAGGACGTAATCCTCACAGTGTAAGGATCGATAGACGGCGACCGCGTTCAGTCATGAGACAGCCTATCAGCAGCCGATGCGGGTCGCCATTAATTCGTGATCTCCATAATATCTACTCTACTCCAGAGGGCAACCAGAGGGTGTTAAAAGGCCACCGAATAGAACAGAGGGAAAGCAAGTACTAATACATTTCCAAAACGCTCGCTGTAGTACAACAAAAGGTATATATACACTATACAAATATCTCGACGATTTACATTTCCAGTACGAGAGTTGAATCCGCTGGGAGATAGCTTTCCGATTACATGTATGATGGCATCCATAAAAATTACAGGTCGAACCTCGTCAGATTTGTCCAAGAGCTGCAAACCCTAGCCTAAGTTTAATGAGGCGGTTCACAGGTCACGCGTGTGAGCTTTAATACTCGGCGAGAGGTATAACTTTGCCTGGGGACATAGGCAAATCAATAAGGCGTTCAAGCGATGGAAACTGACTATGAAGTACTCACCGACGTCCGAGAACGGCGATTTCTTCTTCCTACCCAATAAGGCGATATCCCCACTATCAAAGAAGGAGTATCCCGCTGCAGGAGCAAAGAAAAATTAGATATCAGTAGGTGCTTTGGCATTAACCAAAGAGCGAGGAAGAATCGTCCTTACGTAGCACAACTTCCTCTTCCTCTTCTTCAGATGATTCAGACCCAGAGGTTGCACCATGGATAGGTCGCCCAGTCTTGGAATCGCGCAAGATACCGAGATGGTCGACGAAGGGTGCCGGAGGCTGGTTAGCAGAACGGTGTAGGTGGATCAAGAGGCGTTGCATGTCATGGAGATACCCTCTGAGCGTGTCCAAGAATCGACGGGTCTGCAAGTGTTTGGAGGATGCACAGCTTGAAGAGGTAATAAATGAGGCTCATGTAAATAGAAGAGAAGCGGACGAAAAGCATACATCGAAATACCATCCTCCTTGATGATATACCCAATCCCATACCCATCCGCAGCGACCGGACCAAACCCGAACAATCTCAACGCAGGGTTTCCACAATTGGATGTAGAAAGAATGCTCGTGCCCAGCGTTGCCCACCCTGGGTCCTTGAAGATAGATGGCATCTTGGTAATCTTCCTAGAGTCGGACACAGGTGACTGGGGCGGTGAGTGAGAGGCGCCGTTGGGCTCTGGAGAGCCCCCATTTGAAGCTGCTTGAAGCTGCCGTTGGACAAGGCAGTAGATGGCATAGAGGTGCCTATAGGCATAAGTGAGTTCTGGCAACATCGGAAGAGAGAAGCTGTACACACCTGTCCTGTCCGAGGCCCTTACCGCAATCCTTCGTCAACTTGACGTGATTCTCGCAAGCCTTTCTGAGAGCAGCCACCTTCTGAGCAGGCGGGGCCTCGGAATAGAAAGTCTGCAAGATATCAACGTCAGTGTTATCTCATTATGACAGAAAATAGTCGAGGACCGACCTTAACAAACGCTACACTCTCAGGCTGGACACTCCGAATGGCCTCCGTCCTCCCATGCAAAAATGCCTTCGTCATAGCCGGCTCATAAACACACTCTGTCCTCCCGTACAACCCAAAGTACGCTGCCTGGAACGCCATCTGCACGTACGCGTCCGGACTCATTCCGTGACTGGTGATGAAGTTTTTGCCGTATCCCTTGAATTCGAGAGCTTGACAGTCGTTCTGGCAGATGAGGTCGCTGATGCGGGTCTCTGCGAAGCGGACGCCAGCTCGGATTTCGGGTGTGAGGTGCCATTCGAGTTTCTTGGGCACTGTATCGATCTTCTCGGCTGAGTGATGTTCTGTGAAGCGAAGTATTGGTCAGCTCGAATTGGCAGGAACTAGATAACAAGAGACGAACTATGATGACCTCGGTGTGGCTTGTAGGATCTCGCGTGGGGAGAAAGAGGTGCATGGAAAAGTGTTGGAGCTGAAGGGTTGATTGAACGTGCTAGAAGCATCAGGCCCTCGGTGAAGATGTCCGCCGCAAACCTGAAGAAAATCCAAAAGGATCAGCAGCCATTCAACCTGGCAAAGAGAGAGGGAGGTACCTCAAGACAGTATGCCCGTCCACTCCAGTATGTTCAAAGTTGATACCCGCAGCGCCGTCTGCGCAAACGATGATTTGAAGCTAAGACGTCAAAGGGAGATGATCAGGGTCAATCCAAAGAGCAACAATAAGACATACCTTGTCGTACCACCGATTTGTGCATGTCCCGACCTGCTCGCCATCCTGCAGATTATAAGTACCACACAGAAAATTGCTACACAAATCCGCCAGATTATCGGGTGCAGCATCGTCCAAACACACGATGAAAAGAGCGTTGTCCACGATCTCCAAGCACTGCTTGTTGTGCCTGTCCTTGGAGAGCATCACACGCAGCCCCGACCAGACTTTGCGATTCTCGGTGGATAAGACTCCGATGGCGCCCCTGGCCGCATGCGATCTATCGATCTTGTCTGCGTCAGTCATGATGGCTTGAAGGTTGCGCAGGACCTCGCGTTCTGTGAGGAGGGGAAGATTGTGTTCGTCTAGGACATCGAACCAGTCTGTAAGAAGGATTTTCAGTCAGATGTCGAGTCCTTGCAAATTAAGGGCGTACAGAATTGTCCTCTTCTGAGAACGACAATATGTCTGGATTCTGAATGGACCTCCATCCTGCAGCCACGCTAGAGACAAGTTCGGAGTTCAGCATGAAGACACCCGCAGCTGTGTAACAAGATCCGAGCGTACGTTGGTAGGAATTCTTGCCGTCCCAAACAACCTGGTGTACTGGTCCATGTCAAGTGGTACACCGCGAGCACTGTCGGGTTCCAAGACACCAGCTCGTAAGTCATGGATGAAACCAAGGGAAGAGACGATCAGCGATGCTGCCCTGGGGAGCTGTGCCCCTCGATCCGGTGTAGGGTCATTCCTAGAGGCGGTGATTCAGTATGCCAGCTAGCCATCCGGTCAGGGGGATGAGAGTACTCACTCCAAGACAAAGAACGGATTGAGAGCCAGTACAACAGGATCGGAGTGCGATAGATACGACTCATACCTACCCCCGCATGAGCTACGACAGTGCAGCAGTCATGAAGAAGTTTGAAACATACCAAAACTCTTCGATGTAGCTAAGCACGAGATCAGCACGTCGCCGACATTAGAAGCGATCTATAAACAGATACCACGAACCTGGCTTTGTCCTTTGCATACTCTTGCAGCATCTCATGCAACATCGGCCCATCGGTCTCCAAGAACTCCTTCACCGCAGCCTTCGTCGCAGCATGTTCCTTCTCGTCTTGTAAGGCTTCCAAAGCACGCAGGTATCGGTTGCAGGTGTCCTCAAGGGGTGGTATCGGGAGCTTTGGAAGCTTATCTTGGTACGCGAAGGTCCGATTGGCAGCTTCGCTGGAAGAGAAGTCAGTGATTCTGGCTGGCATCGAAGACAAAGTTATAGAAAGAAACGAAGTCGAGGTAGTTCTACTTACGGCTCGTTTTGAGTAGACGCCATGGCGGAGCTCCTTGTTACCTGATCGCGCAGGTGCGGTGCGGGGAAATGCGGGGAAAGAGTCTGGACTGTAAGGGGCGGATTCAAAATCAGCCACCAAAGAAATATATGTGGGCTTCGATGGTCTGTACGGACCTTAGCCAGCGCGTAACGGCAGCGTTGGTCAACACAAAGCCACAATTCGCCGAACAATACAGTCAAATTCCAAGACGTTCCAAGCCAATGATGACGCAAAGTTGACGACCACAAGGCGCTAGATGTATTCCTGGAAGCAGGTGGAAGCACCAATCAGTGTTAGTGCTTTCTTGACCATAAAGGTAGGCCGGTACAGCCGAGCCGTCCATATGTTCCGGTCGTCCATTTCAGTGGGCTATTATTGTCGAATCGTCGTAGATATCAGCTCAGTCAACCCAGAAAGGAGTCCAAGGAGAGACTGACCAAAAGGGAGGCTTTACGGTGGAGGAGAGCAAGAGCTCTGCGGGGTTTGCGTGGTCGAAGATGACATGCGGTGCGGGACCAACCGACTCAACAGATGTGCTGTCCTGATCGTCGATGTCCACTGGCGGTCCTGGTGCCACGAGTTCAGAAGCATCGACTTGCCACGTTCTCAAGAATCGGTACTATTATTTATTTATTCCCTATGTTTGGATGTACTGTAACAACGTTTGAATGGTGTTCCAAGGCATCGCCCTATGATATCTCAGACCTTCTTTTTCTTTAGGACGCGCAATTTTGAGTCGGGGCTCGAGTACCAGTCATCTACCTTCCTTTTGAGAGAGAGTTCTCTTGAAGGATCTACCAGTGGGGAAAAATCTGCGACATTACTCGACGAAGATTTAGAACGCCGTTTCTGGTCTTTGACGAGGGCTTTTATCTTTCTCTCTAGCAGAGCGTTCTGAATATTGTAAGATGACGTCAATAAATTTGGAAGGTTCTGAGGGCGAAATGAGAAACAGGCCTTCCGAGTTTCTTCGTCCAACTTCAGCTTGGATTGCTCTTGCTCCTCTTTCAATAACTTCAAGTATTTCTCTGCGCGGTGTCGTTGTTTTTCTCCCTCTTGCTGGACAGATTGAGCAGCGGACTTCTCTTTCTTCATTTTGTCGATGAACTTTCTTTGATCCGACTCTAATTTTCTAATGCGATCCTGCAAATCTTCATTCCCTTTTTGATATTCTTCCAATTGCGCTGCCAGAGGAATCATGCGTTCGTCCAGCTTGCGGAGTTCTTGCACCAGAGCCGCCTTGGAGAATTGTCAAAATTCAACCTTCGTGCAGTCGCAAAGCTCGACACTTACAGCCATGTGAGGATTGTCACCACTCCTTCGCTGCATTTTCTTGATTCTTCCGCTTGCTCTTTGCAAGCTTGCAACCGGCGTTCCAGGCACGATCTTCTTCAGCCCGTCCAACACGTCATCGACTGGTCGCCTTTCTTGTTTGGGTTCCTCATCGACGACCTCGACTTCGTCAGAGCTGAGAAAAATGCGCAACGGTTTCTTCTCAATCTCCTTCCGACATACAACGCAGGTAAGATCCTTCATTTGGACCCTTTGAGCGTGGCACGCTTCGCATGTCTTGTGGCCTGCAGTTCAACCAATCAGGAGGTTGTACTTAAACACCACATCGGAGGCAGCGAACCGCATCTGAAGAAGACGACTTCACGAAGCGGAATAGCGCCAAAGCAGATAGGACATTCTTTCAGAACTAGGTCAGACATTTCAACAAGCCTATATGAACCAGAAGCATCAGCGACAGAGAAACCTCTGCGTTAAGCGGCAGGAGACTCACCTCAGTAGTAATTCTATCAATGCTGATTGTAATTGAGAACGTTGTTGGTGAAGATACGCGGAACTGCAGAATACACTGGTGGATGGTGAGGTCAGAGTTTCAAAAACGCGTAGACCGTTGACGCGACGCGGTCACGTGCGATCGAGCTGACCTCGAAAAACCGAGGAAATTCGAGAGAGAAATCGGGCAAAAATGGATCGGAGAGCGATACATTTCAGAAACGTTTTTGAGAGTACAGTTACAATTGGTATAAGTAATACAACCTGGCAAAGTTCGACCTAAGGAGCCACACATAGATGAACAGAGCAAAGAATAGAGAATACATTAGCAATTGGACCAGGAGAGAGAGGATAGCAGGTATTTCACTGTCAGACGAAAGGAACGACGGGGTATAAATGAATGGCACGGTAAATCTGGAATCTGAAGCGCTTCCAGTACCTTGTCTACAGCTTTGGTTTCTCTCAGAAACCTTTTATGCTCGCCAAGCCCGTTAGGTGATGACCTGGATATTAATTGGCTGGCAAGAATCGATAGAATAATGGGGGTGGTTCGTGACGGGGGAGAAGACGACGTCAACTCGCGCATTGGCACTCGTGTTGGTGCATAGCGAGAAGCCGTTGGCGATTCCATTGAAAGCGAGGAGTGGTGGGCTGCCGGAAGGTGCAGTGGGGTCCGTCTATAGGGTGCCGTTAGAGACATAGCTGAAGTCAAGTGTTACAGCGAACTGACCATTGTACAGAAGCTCTGCGAGCCAGGGAAGGCAGGAATAGAAGCGACGAAATTAGGCGACTCTCCTTGGTTAGTGAATGTGGACGCCATTGCCTGCGTCGGGACGACGATGGAATGTGGGTTGATGATTTGGTTGTTCAAGCTCAAAGAAAGCCATTCTGAACAGCAGTTCGCACAGGCCTGGATATGATCAGGGGAACAGTAAGCAATGGCGACCTTCGGCAAGACAAAACCGGGGCAAGACAAGGACGTACAGAGAGAATAGTCCAGATGGTATTTTGCACCATCTCGACAGCAATAACTTTGAGCGGCAAAATCGAGGGGCCACTGACTGGAGGATTTTTGAACTGTGCTCGCAGCGTGAAGTTGCCGACAGTATTTTGCAAGCACGCCTGGGGTCCAGTCGGCTGTCCTGAGGCGAAGAATTCGTAAACTGCGACGCGGTTGGCATTGCCGCAAAATTCGAAGTGTGTCGATTGGCATAGTTCTTTGCAGTCTGCGTCCGCCACACGTTGCGCCGGATCGTGTATCGCATTGTCACACCCTGTCGAATCAAGGTCAAGAGATCGAGAAGGCATACATCGACAAGCAGTCGGACTTACAGCACTCGTGCCCATTCTCCAATCCAGCGAATGTGAATCCACCAGCAGCTTGGCATGCCGCCGTGCAAGATTCAGCTGTGGTGCCGCCTGGGATGTTCACGCCGGTTCCAAGGGTCCTGGCAGCTACCGAATCACTGTATACAGGAGAGACCTCAATAAAAATGTGAACAAAGCCTGGTGACCACGGACGTACGTGAAGCACCCTTCAAACGACCATACTCCAGTGCCTTGGGTGACGCTTTGTACAATGACTGGTGCCGTTGCGTTGCTCTGGAATACGTTGACGCGAACTGGACCACCACATAGCTCTGCCGGGTTACCGCTGCATGCCATGTCACAGTCAGTCGCCGGAGCAGGTTGACTGGGAACTTGGATGGTCGAATCACAATCTGGTAGATGCATATGTAGTATCAATACGAGGCGTAGAATAAGGAAACAAACTACTTACAGCATTCCTAATAGACGAAACGTGAGATGGTTGTGTTGAAGTCATTGAAAAATCTTGCAAAAGTTATGACTCACATCTAAGGTCTGTCAACGACGGAAGGAAGAACAGGTCTTGTAAACACTTACCTCCAAATTCTACACCAGCGAAGATGAAGCCTCCGGAACTGCAGAAAGCGATGCAGGTCTCGATGGTCATCGGGTTCTGGACCAAGTTAGTAGCTGCAAGAGTCCGAGATGTCGATACATCTCTGAAAGCAATGGTGTGTTCAGAAATTTCGACTTTATGGCAGAATTTAACATACGTGAAACATCCTACGGACGTCCAACCTGCAGGAAGGACAGCTGGGATCGCAGGGGCGGCAGAAGTGCCTTGCGCATGGGCTTTCTAGAGAAAGAGAAAAGAACCTTTGTTACAAACTACGAAGGTCTACGATGGGCGGAGCGTACAAGTCCAAGAAGGGCCCCGGCGAGTACACCGATCAAGTAAGAAGGCATGATTTATAGCGGAGCCAACAAAAAAGAAGTGTAATGTAAAGGAATAAAGGGCGGAGGGAAAATGACACGTCCAAACGACGCGTATGAAGGGTGTTTCTTCGGACGCCGCTTTATATCTAGCAAGCTGGATGGTTCCCGCGTCAGAAAAAGAACAGAGGGATCATTTCGAGAACGCGTACCAGGCACATCAAAGTAGGTTACGAAGATGCGAAGTCTGCCCTTCGAGACCCCAGGAACGAGTCTACATTGAAAACGCGGAGCCATAATCAATATCGCAGAACAAGACTCTGGACACTCCCATGCTTGTCATAGACAAAGGCAGGAAAAACCAATGACAGACAGTTGCGTCGGACGTTTATGAAGCTTCTATCTCTCTTGCGTGGTAAATGCAGTTTAAGGGGCGGAGAAGTTCTCTACGATTGGCGGAAGCATGAAGCTATCATTGAATTCTGACAGCAAGTTGCTGTACCGCCTGGCCTCTGTGCATCTCTGAGAACCAAGGGGCTGGCTTTGGCTGATTGTGACAGTGATAAAAGCATCCCGAACTTCTGACAGACCCGAGGATGTGAATTGATTTGATCCAAGCAATAGAAAATGCTTGGAAATAATGCTTGGAAGAATGGCCCTGTGCCGAGAACAGTGGAAGGACTGTCAATCATTAATCATTGCCTCCGCGCCGTTGATTGGGCGTGTTCGGACGTTAGCTGATGATCCTTTGGTGGGCGAGATCGGCCTTGGATATTTTTATGTCTCATCTGTGAATGGCACTAGTACTTCAAGGCGACGTGGCGATAGCTGCCCTTGTTAAGTAAAGGATATTACTGGAGTGAGAAAATAATAGACGAACGAGATCATCGACGCCGCGACAAAGATAGAAAGATAACACCCACATCTGTCATCATTATCCAGAATAGCCAGGAAGACGAAGATCGGGTCCGTACAGCGGATTGACGACGAGGAATGCGGACGCGAAAGACGTACGTTGAGGGGTCAACAGAGTGAATTACACCTGAATGATAGCCGCACCTCAGTACGGCGTACATCGTAAGGCGTATATGTACAGGCACATGAGTGCCGGAATGAAGTGCTGATGTATCGGCCTTGTCACTTGTGGGACGACAGCTCATGACAGCATCCTATCGATCCAGATGGTACAAGTCAGAGCGTGGGCAGAGCGCATACGGAGCAGCAGCGGGGATCACCTCTCAAGGTATTTGAAGGTATCGAATCCTTCTAAACTTTATCCTTCAACTTCCCTTTTCACGCGATACGTATTCTTGGTTCAAGTTCGCGGCCGAGCTTCCTCGTTTCTTTCTTTATCAACAGTTCCGTCTCGGTAGGAAAACTGCGCGGCCTGAGAACGAGAAGTGAAGGTTTCAACTCCTCCAAGCGCTGTTGAGCAAATTTGGGACAATCTTCAACGGGTGAATAGAGTCCTTCCAGCGAAGCCTGGAGAAGACCTTACAGCAACGATCAAGAAGAGAGAACAGAACATAAAGGAAACCTTCTCATACAGAAGGACAGGAGCTCCTTGTATTCGCCCAGCTCAGAGTCTGTCACAAGCATGGGTGCAGGTAGGGTGCAGGAAGTAAAGATGCAAGCAAAGTAAACTGCTTCAATTGAAGCTCCGGCAACTTCCGAATGGTATTCCTCCACAAAACCCACTAGCGACGAAGGTTCAAGCTCAAGACGCCTGAATATCTGCTTCCAAGCCTTAGCTAGGATGATTCCTGTGGAGTACCCAGCTCAAGAAAGGACTCTTAGCAAAATCTACTGTCCGATGGCGGATAGGGCCCCCAAGGGTCCGTAAATAATTGTTCGAGTCGACATGGTGTCCAAATTTCTACCGTCCTAGGATTTAAATGTGTCCTAATGCTCTGTCAAGTTCAGCCGATCCTGGAGGACGAGTTAGTCATGTATACCTTCCTTCAGCTGTCTCCGTGAACTCACCAGAAATTCGCGCACGTTCCCCCAAACTCTGCGCAAGAGGGGCTTAGAGTCCTTGATTTGCCTAACCAGCCGTCTGATCTTCTCTTCAGCCTCCTCCAAAGCAGCCTCCGCTTCCTTGTCGCCACCAGCCAACTTTTTTCTTTCCGTATCAGCGATTCTCCTCTGTATCTCCAGCAGCTCTTTCAAGTCGAAAACGATTCTTCTGCCAGCTTCGGTCTCGTGTACGAGCTTGTGTTCGTTGACCAGCTCGTTCTGAATTTGGAGAATAATTTCACCTGGTAGCCTTTGCCTGTAATTCCGGACAACGTCGTATATGAAGCTCTGAGCAGATTGGCGGCTGTCCTCAAAGCGGCGTGCGACGGATCCCTTTTCTCGAAGACTTTTCCAGTGCACTTCCTTTAATTCAGCCTCTCTTTGCTCAGCAAGACTCGCCTCTATTCGCTTCCATTTGGTAATCCCAAGGACGACCCCGCTGAAGGCTTCCTGCCCGCACAGTGGTTGAAATATGTCGAAGCTTCGCCTAGCTGTCCCACTGAAGCGGTCGTCTGATAAGTCGTGAAGGTATATGACGCCTCCAAGTTTTGCTCGTCCCTTATATCTTGGCTACAGCTTTAAATGCAGAAAGCGTAAAGGCGACAAGTCAACTCACGACTTCTCTAGCCAATCTGCAATCTTGTTCAAAATCTCCGCGTCCTGCTTGTATGTGTCGTCGAACCCAGGAGTGTCGACAATGGTTATTCTGAACTCTTTGAGGATGGGGTCGTCATAAGCAGGCTCGAGTACTGCAGCTTCCAGTTCGCCTGTACACGATGTCAGCCCACGACCGACCTTCATGCGTTCTTGTCCCAAGAGCGTGTTGATAAACTCAAATGGGTATACTTTTGAGGTCGCCTGCGCCTAGAATAAATTGGGCCCGTACCTTGCTCTTCCCCGACCCAGTTGGTCCCATAACCCTACGCTCCATGTGAGCCTCACAGTCATTCTTTTGGTATAATGCGGGAGGACTGACGGGATCACAATGTTTATCTTTGGACCATCGAGTGTTGGGAATACGAAAGACATGTAAAGTCGAAGGTAGGACGGACCAGCAGAGCTTCAGTCTTCTTGATGATATTTTAAGGACATCATCTTGCAGTCCTTCAAGCTCGTGTATGTGCTCCATACTCTCTGAAGTCGTTATACTACACGCAGCTGGGTCACGCCATATCCGCAAGTAAAGCCTTTCGTCTTGTCATTTTTGAACGAATCGAAACGAGGCTTGAAGGGTAACAACCACCACGTGTATACGGCCTTGTCCCATATCATCCAGGACCATATGCTCCTTCAATCATACTCCAGAGTTCATGTCCAGTCGTGGTAAGAAAGAGCCAAATACCCATACAACGTTCAATCGTCCTTAGCTTCTCATTGCGGCTTCCCAGACGTTGCCGTCATTTCTCAGCCGAATTCACGGTTCGTGGATTTGAAGAAGTGGTCTTGATCCAGACTCTGCATCCAGATCCTGAGGATCAATGAGTGCGATACTTCGCCGAACTGAATGATCATCGATAACTGAGGCTTCCTGATTTCAGTTATTTCTGTACCCTCGTTCCGTTTCCTTCAGACCGTGCAAATCGATCTGATGGTGTGTCTCGAATGCGGCCAATTTGACTGAGTGTACACGAGGGGTTTAAGTGGCTGTCGCCCGTTGGGGTGCTCGAGCGTCGTGTACACGCCGTTGTATGTTGTGGGCATGGCAAGCCTTGCTCGTCGGCCCTCAAACACGTTGCTTCGACTGTCGAAGCTAAATCCTGTCAGTTGCATGAGCTTGCTACTTTTCCACCGTAGGTCCTTCCACGAAGTGTCATTCACAAGATGGCAAAGCAGGATCAAAATACGACGGAGGTTGTAATACTGTGCGCTTACCTCTCCTTGCTGGCAAGTATTGTGCGTTAACGCTTGACCTTAGTGTTACTGGCCTGTCTGGAACGGGAAAAAGCACCGTAAGCCTTCCTTTTCGAACCTGACCTTCTACTGATATTCCAGCTTTGATAGTTCATCAACGCGTTGCTGGCTGAAGATGTCATGCCAGTTGGTCATGGCCTGAGCCCATTTACCAAGGATGTCCGCTGCGCTTTGTTCAACTCGCACCTTCCAGAAGCCAAAGGTCGCCGCATAGTCATTGTCGACACACCTGGTTTCGACAACACGTATGGGAACGATATCAAAGTCCTGGAGTTGATTGCAAGCTGGTTGGAAGCAAGGTCAGTTCGCAAAGACAAAATTACAATATCCAAGTCTCTGACATGTACAAGATCGCCTTCTAAGGCACTCCTAGGCGGCGTTATTTATCTCCACGAAATAAATCAAGACCGCCTGGCTACATTGGCGCCTGTCAGTCTTGGCGTCTTGCGCAAGTCATTTGGGGCGTCAAAGGAGACATTCAGCAGAGTGGCACTCACTACAACAAAGTGGTCAAGGATTGGTGAAAAGGAGGGAGAGGACCGTGTCAATGAACTCCGGCAGCAACATTGGAAACCCTTGATTGACGGGGGCATGAAGGTAGAGCGATTTGCCGACACTCAGGAAAGCGCTCGGAAGATCGTCGAGAGCCTAGTAAAAGAGCTCGGAGACCAGCCTGGATTCGACATCAAAGCCAAGATGGCAGAATTCAGAAAGCTTCAAGCCAGCACCGGCGACAAGACCCACGGCGTTAGAGAGCAGTTCTTGAGATTTTTCGGACTTCTAGGATTATTTGGAAGGCAATAGACTTCAGGTCCTTCATGTTATTTTTTAGAGGGACTAAAGAGTGGCATACGATTTTATTTTCCGATAATTTAGGCGAGTAACCTAGCTTGTAGGTACCCCATATTTTTTTACTACCATGGTCGCACAAGCGAGTCCATTGTGAAAAAGGACGGAGGGGAAATTAAAGTGAGCGGATCACAGTCGAGGCACGAGCTCGGAACGGGTCCGGTATCATCCGCCAGCTATTTATTTTTGGAACAGTGGTCGTTGCCAAGGTGATAAAAATAACTTCGGTCTTTCAACGCCTTGACTTCTATGTACCTCCATTGTCCTCTCTCAATATTGTTTCCCCCAGCGTTTGCATTGTGAATCTCAGCTTCAAGCCATTTTAATATCTGACAAGGAAGAGTCTGCAAAGGAGTGCCATGATCAGTCGAAATTAAGGCATTTTCGGGACCCTTCAAACCCCTTTGTAGCTCCTTATCTCTGATCAACTCCGAACATATGAATTTTCAAATTTCCATCATCTCGCTTCAGAGAATGACAAGATATCTCATTATGGAAGAGATCAACAATATTATGCTGCCAATTATCCTCCATTGTGGTGTTTTCGAGCCGATTTTGAATCTTTTCTCCCCGCTCTCCACCCGGTTTGGCATGAAATCAACGAGTTTATCATCGACGTTGTCAACCACCAGGTCTCATCCGCTCACTTCCTTTCCTGATCAAAACTTGGTTATACAGGTCCCGGCGACCGCCCAAGTCCAGCGGACGCGTCTTTTTTGCCTCAACCACTTTCTAGTCTTCCGCTATCCTTCGGGATTGGCCCCTCACACTCCTTCAGACGACCTCACGTTCTTTCAAACACGCAATGCTGAGATTTGCTGTGCTTCTCAGCACGGCCCTTTGGCTTGCTGCTGCTAATGCCCACCTCGCACCATTCGCCAAGGGAATGTATTGTGCCAATGTGCGTTTTTCAAAGATTTACGATCTCGATTTGTAACTGAGGTTGCCTCCTTTAGGGCCCGCAAAACAATCAGGATTTGAACTCCTATGCCATCGTGTCTCCTCTTTGGCAGCTGCAGTTCGGCGATTGGTGGTGTACGTCCCTCCTGATGTTCAGAGGTCTGAGTTCTGATCTCATACTTTTGCAGTCCACCACAATAATGGAGTTAGTAACACTCTCCTACTAAGTTCCAACTTTGCTCAGTTCCTCTCCAGTGCGACCAGTACCCACCGCCGGAGGGCGAGTTCCTTGAACTGTGAGGCATACAGCAATAGAGGTTCAATGCCAGTGGGGGACTGACATTTGAATTCTACATAGCCCCGCTGGAAAGTCCTTCACCGTCGAGATCGCTTCCAACCGCGCCAAGACTACCCTCTCCTACAACGGTCAATACACCTCGGAATGGCCTGATGGCGGCAGCTACCCTGAAGATTACGTCCGTTGCTGCTTTCCTCGACACACCTTAACTGATAGCCTGACGACTGCCTTCCCGTAGAACGTTGCTTCTTGCATCACCTCCCCGAATAGTAAGTCGACTTTCTTGTCTCCTCTTGTACCCCGTCTCAAATAACGTCACCTATAGTGCATGCGCAGAACCAGTCAATGGCAGCAGGAACCGCTTTTGCCATCTCTTATAATGTTAGTCGTCTTTGTTGCGTACCGGACACGGACTGGCTGACCTGTTTTGCAGTCGGAGCTCTCACAAGTTACACCTGATAATCTTGTTGTCTTCAGTGTCCGTTACCAGTAAGGCCCTGCCTCCGTTGGTGCTGCTCTTGAAGCTAACTAGAGTTCAATAGCACTCCTTGGAAACGAGTGACAAGCTATGACGTTCCCGCCGCTATGCCCCCTTGCCCAGCTGGTGGTTGCATGTGTGCTGTGAGCTTAATCTTATATATTCGTAATCTTTTCTCTGATGGAAAAATTTCCCTCTTCTAGTGGGGTTGGGTACGCGCCACCGCTTCCTATACCGCTCATCTGCTGATCCAAGAATTTCCATCTGAAATTTAGATTCCAAATGGTTGTGGCGAACCCAACATGTACCATACCGCTTTCAGATGCCAAGTGACTGGATCCACGAGCACTACACCTTTAGCCACTCCTAAGCCCCCAGTCTGGTGCGAAGGCAATCCCGGTGGATGCACCAAGGGCGCGAAGCAGATGTTGTACTGGAATCAGGCTTCCGGAAACAATATCCAGGTCTCTGGATACGATCTCTCTGGGCAGCCCAAGAGTCCTGCGTATAACTCAAAGTGCGGCTTCGATGACGGTAAGCTTCTCAAATGCAGTCAGCATGCTTTGAGCTGAAGACGTGGGGCCTTTGCATTGAATAGGTGCTCAGAATGATATTTTCGCTGGTCCTCCTTCCTCTGGTAGCTCCAAGCCTGCAGCCAGCTCGCCTAGCCCGGTTCCCGCCAACCCAGGTGCAGCTGCGCAGAGTGTCCCAGCGGCCTCACACCCCGAATCAACGCCATCGCCGGCGGCACCTTCCCCTTCCCCAGCTGCTGCTTCTGCCTCCAGCGCAGCGTCGTCCTCCTCATCTAACAGCAGCACTCCGAACAAAGCGCCCTCATGCAAGAAGAGCTCGAAGAAGAGGCGTTCGTCCGAAAACGCGACCACTCTGGTCAAGAAGAGCAACGTCGCTGCGCACAGACGTCATCATGCCCGCCAGACGTGGTGATCCCACTTTGCGTCCTGCCTCGACTCCCTGTAGCCTCGAACCGCTGTGGCTAGCCCATACCCGGAATTGACTTCCAGTCTCGTTTCTTTAGTGCTGATGGCAAGCCGCAGTCTTGTCCTCGCGCGCAAACTTCCTCTCGTCTATCTTTATCATGTGCTATAGCCTTCCTCCCCTCTTTCCATTCCTCATCCAGCAAGCTTGCCTTGCCTCGCCTCTTTCTGTCACATACCATGCTTACGTCGACGTCTGAAACTGATCTCAGGATCCCCATCTTGCTGAGCAAGGGATCGATTGTTACCGCTGACTAGATCGTAGAATATACCCTTCTTCCTCGTTTTTCAAGCTTCTGTCTGTACTGTTCATGACGTCTATGAATGTACACGTACCAATAGCATTAATTGTTGTGATATTATTAGCTGCTGCACTGCGTCTGAGGGTTATGTCGGTGCAGCCTCGGAATGAGGATAGAGCAAGGTTCAGGGTAAGTATATCTTTGCAATCGATGAGGTGGGGTTCTTTTAAGTGATTATCTATCTATATAAAGTATCTATATACTTGCGTTAGTAGGGCGTATAGAGCATAGGATATCATAAGTAAGCCATTAGACACCCTCCCATAAATAATGAATTGCCTGAACATGGCCTCCAAGGACATGTCAGGTCGTCTATCTAAGCAGATCAAAGCACTCAGCAACAACGATCTAAATAACTCCATCCCTTTCCAGCATGGGTTGTTCGCCGATCAGACCCAGTTGGCAAAAAGCGGTATCAAGGACTGCGCCAAGGTATAGCTGAACACCAATTTAGGACCAACGACAAGGATCTAGAAAATGCACAGACGATGGGAGTTAGTTCGGCAAAAAGAGGTCCTCAAATCACGGAGGAGGCTTGCGTACCTTTGGCGTTAATCCCTTGAAGAAGGCTGTCGGGCCTTCGTTTTTGATCAGGTCTTTCACGACCGTCACGCCGTGAACTTTGCGCTCAAAGTTGGCATTTTGAATCCTGGTCTTGACAGTATCGAGAGGTGCGGCGACGGTGATGGATGCCACGGCACCTGCGACGGACGCGATGAAGTTTTGTGTCCATGTCGCTTTTGAGTAGTCCGTCACGCCGAGGACGTATTCTTTTGTCACGGCTGAGGCACCGAAGAGCTGCGGAATATTGTTGAGCTACTCGTGTGGGGCTGCCAAGAAATAAAGTACGACGTACAGCAAAGCTTCCGGGCGCATTGCGAGCCATTGTCCACCCCCAACCACGGTATAGAGTAGTACCTTCCTCAAGGAAAATGCGAACGACTCCGCGGCCTCGGAAGGCTTCTGGATTCACTTGGCGCTTGATCTTCAGCGCGTCAAGAGGTAGTAGGACCTTGCATAGCAAAAAGCGTCAATGCTATGCTCCAATGTAAGCACGCCAAAAGCACGTACAACTTCTCCAATACCCGTTAAGCTGCGGGGCAAGAAAAACGCGTCAGACTCGCGCGATCTCCAATCTGCCGAGAAAATCCGACATGCCATTGACATACCTTCCAGCAGTGGCTTGCATCATCATCTTTCCCTTGCGTTCACCGAAGGTATTCGTGAAGTTGGTCTTGTAGTGCTTGTTGATCAGGTCATTGAACCAGGGCTGCCCACCGAACTTGTAAATTCGTTGGGCAACCTTGTAGCCCGCAGCATAACCAAGACCGGGGAATAACGACAGGAATTTGGTGGCAAGAGGTGCTGTAGCCGCGTCTCTGAAGATGATAGGCGACAAAGTCGACAGAGAGACCTATGTTAACAGCAGCCTATCATGAGCTTGCTTTTACGCATCACAACCAGACCAAGGCCTACCTTCGCTTTGTTGCTCATCAATCGTTTGGCAACGGTGTCCACTGGGTGGAAGATGAGCAGTTCAGCGATGCCTAGAGAACAAATACACGGTAAACGTCTGAACAAGGCTCAAAACATATTGAGCTGACCGGACGCTCCCGACCCTAAAATCCTGGCTGCAGCCGACTCTTTTCCGCCTGTAGAATGGGAGGGCGACATGGTAGTTGGAATGAAAGGGAAGGATAGGCAGAAAGAAAGAAAAGACCAGAGGTATAGGGATATATAGGATTCCGGGGAGGGTGTGCCTTCAGAGCATCTCGTTCACATCCGGCAGTGAAAGCAAAAAATTAAATGCTTTTGGACAACAGCGACAAATTTCGGACTTCGCCTCCGATTCCGGACGAGGCTGATCATGATTGAGCTTTGCTCTCACTTCATGTCGGCCACTGGACAGTCGACGAATCACATTTGATATTTGGGCTTACATTTCATGCATCGATGTATGTAACAGACAAAGAATATGGTTTTATTGCAGTTGATAGACAGTACAGGAAGAATCAGCCCTGGATTCCCCTTGGAAAAGCAAAAGTATTTTTGGGATCGTAACGCCTTTTCAAACTTTGCAGTCGAGGGTAATGCGATCCATAATACAAGTGTTGCCCTGTCAGACCGTGTCATGAAGAGAAAATCTGCTCTGTGACATGGTAAAAACGTACAATTTTCGAGCCGATCGTCGACGTAGTTTGTGTAGGCACTGCAAGGATCAATCTTTGTTAGAAGGATATTTCCTCTGGAATAGCCAGCTCACCCATAGTCCCAGCCAGGTGGGCTGTTGTCGACTATACTGTTCACCATTTCTATGGAATTTGGCGTCAGTTCCTACTCAAAGGTAAAAGCTGGGATTGCTTTACCATCTGCAAGGGTGAATCCAGATGGAGGGAACGGCGGGCCAGCAGGAGCCTGCATATAGAATTGGACCGTGAACATGGAGCTGCGATGAGCGAATGCCGTCGCGTCGAGTGGCACGCTATTGATGGTGGAATTGGTTCCTCCCCAGAGTTCCATTTCAAGCACCCAAAACTACTGATATTCAGGACGGAGTGAACCAGAAAATTTAGAAGGCCACGTACGATGGTGGGATCGGCTTCAAAACCTTCATTTGCGAGATATGTCATAAACGCCGTCAATGCTTTCGGTGACATTGGAGAGGCCTCTGGAACCATGAGAGACTTTGTATAGAAAGTATCATGTGGAACTGGTGCTCCAGCGTTGAAACCCCAGAAGTTGACACTGTCAATGTAAGTGCCGGTGATGAACACCGTAGCTGTCGGCTCGGGCACCTTTTCCAAAAACGGTGCAAAGGTGCTGTTGAATTTGTCTGCATCGGTGTACCATGACCCTGCAAGCAAGACTGAGACTAAGCCCTTGGATGGGCCCCTCAACAAGATGATGTATGTTCCAAATTCGTTTGTTATGTCAGTCTGCACGAAATCCTGATAGTCGGAAACCAGGTTGGCTGCTTCATCTGGAGTGAGAGTCCAATTATAGAGGAACACGGTTGATGACGGGGGCACAGGGAAGGTTTTGACTTTGATGGAAGTGACGATACCAAATGACGGCGAGGCGCCTCGCAGAGCCTATTGATAAGCTTGATCAGAAGAGATTCTGTCATGCTAGTGAACTGCCAAACCCAGAATAAATCGGAATTTTTTGATTCAGATGCCGTCGTAATGGTGCCGTTTGCAAGAACGACTTCAAGTGATTGGATGTTGTCCAGGAGAAGGCCCCACATACGGGACGAAAACCCATATCCACCATAACCTGTACAGTGACTATTAAGCAATGTCAAAGCAGAAACCAGTAAGTTTACCTGAGTGGCCACCGACGCCTACCAAGGGACAAAGCCCATGCGGCAATGCCCTCCCAGCATCGTTGAAGGCAGTCGAGATATTGACCAGAAGATTTCCTGGTCCTATGTCTGCTGTTCCTGACGTGTTGTCGATGTTTATTTCTGTGAACTTGCTCAAGTCGATCACCACGGATCCATTCTTTCCACCGAGCCCGTTGGCGATGTAACTGTGCTATTCAATGATTGAATACCGTAAAGATAAAGGATGTAGTAGTTTTGCTTACCCCACCACTCCGTGCAACGACGCGATGATTGAATGCCGCTCCGATCTTCACCACAGATGAGACACCTTCAGCGTTTGTAGGGAAAGCGATTGCAGCTGGTTCGACTTCAAAACGGAGGTTGACTTGAGATGTACATGGGTCAACCTTGAGTAAATTCTGTCAACTAAATGGAGGGAACATACACGGTGTGCTAGCATCAGAGTAACCTGGATCTCCTGGGAACAGAACAGGAACGCCAAGGGCCTTCAGCTGAGAAACTATGCTGGGAGAACTAGCAAGAACCAGAGCCCCAAAGGCGAGCAGGCCTGGTAATGCGAGCAGCACGCGTCGCATTGCTAGCAAGAGGTGGTTATTTCCTGCGACGGCAAGGAACACTACTGATGCGCATCCTTTTATGCTCGTAGAAACCAGCTACGCAAGCAAGCGGCCTGAGGTACAGTCTCTAAATTGACCTTCTGGGGCGGTCATGTTGTTCCGATACCACCTGATGATGGTGAGTCGAGTACTTGATGAAAATAATTATGGGACTTGCGAAGTTCTCCTCCAAGCAGTCGCATTTTCCTATTATAAAGGTGTTTCCTCGTATCTTGATTTGCAGTCAGGCCGCAAAGAGAGCCAGAGCGAGAAAATACAAAGCTAAACAGTGAGTGCAGTACCTTTGGAAGTTCAAATAGCAAATACTGCGGGTGGAACGGTGACCATGGACCGATAAGTATCGGATCCGCTTGCCGCTCGGCTCCGAACTTCGACACCGTTACAACTCCAAAAATTCATGGCCAATTGCAACTTGACAATCTACAAATTCCTTGAATCGGAATGCAATCTTCGAACAGAGAAGGAAGTAATGCTTCGAGGCCACTCATTGTACACAACCAGGTAAAATGCCTGTTGCGACTGAACCTGTATAACACCGCCTCATTTTCGTCTTATTCGTAAACTTCTAGGTGACTCTCCAGAAAGGCTCCAATGGCGAGTCATGATGGCATTCGTCTGGATATAAGTTCGTGGAATTTGGTCGAAGATGCCTTTGGCTTGTAACCATAAACTCCTCTCAGTCTGAAAAGGTACTTGCTCGACTTGTATCTACTACTTGTCTTATAAGTGTTGTACTTCAGGAGGCTCAACGAACACGCCAGCACGATGGTCCCAGAAATTTCTATAACATCCATTGAACGCGTATTTCCCAAGAGATGTCCCCAGGAATCGCTCCTTGAAGGCAAAAGCGTCATCCTCAGCCTTTTGGATGCCACCGCAGCGGATTTTTCTGACTGCAGTGCCATTTGGTTCCTTGAACCACCCTCAAATGACATATCAGCCACGGCTCTGGCTTCTCGACTCCGTGAAGCACTTTCGATGACGTTGGATGCATATGCGCCTTGGTGTGGCCATTTGAAGCCTCTGCCGTACAATCCTCAATCGGGTCACCGCCATGTCAATCGCTTTGGCAGACTTCAACTGTCCTACGAAAGTCCCCTCGATCCAGGCGTTGAACTTATCATTGCTCATTGCCCTGCGTCGCTCGATGTGATTATCCTTCCAAACGCTCGCCCTGCCGTATGGAACATGCACGAAATCTCGCTGGACAGCTTCGTACCACACTCAACGCTTGCGTCTCCATTCAATGATTCAGAGGACAAAATCAACCCTTCAGTCGCAATACAAGTCACTCACTTGAAGGACAATAGCGCAGTCATAGCCATTAAGATGGCGCATCCATTAGGCGATGCCCATACCCTTGCCCGATTCACCAGCGACTGGGCAAGAATCAGCAAAGCAATTCTAGAGGGCACGCCTCTTCCCGCTCTTTCTCCCGTCCTTGACCCTGCTATTCTCGATCAGAAAGCAGCAGGGGACATTGAACAGCCCATTCCTGACCCGGAGATCATCAAAAAGGCTGAAAGCTTACCTCTTCATCGCTACGATTGGTGGGCACCTTCGCCTGGATGTCCTTGGCCAAAGGAAATTCCCGCGCCATTTCGATCTGAACCCTTTACGCCTGCTGGGAAGCCACTGCCTTGGTCAGAGTGGGACGTCACCGCACCTGTGTCCTATCACATTATCCACCTAACAGGAGAGCAGTGCCAGCGCATCTGGGAGACTGCCACCTCTCAATCGTCAGGCACTGTCAGTCGCCACGACGCCATCGTCGCCCATATATGGTCGTGTATCAACCGTGCCCGAGGTCTCAACGACGACGACGACGGGCTGGTGCATTGCGACCTGGTCTGTGGAATGCGTGGTCGCCTTGCTCTTGGAGAACACTTCCTAGGATCAGCTACCATTATGATCGACATCGCAATGAAGGGTTCAGCCGCATGTTCCGTCGACATCGGGGCGGCAGCGACAGCGATCAGGTCGACTCTAGCGAAGATAGACGAGCCTGGTTTACGTGCGCACTTGCATTCTGTCGCTTACGAGAAGTCGCCTCAACGGATATGGCAGGCATTTTTGGGAACGAGGCACATTCTCGTCACATCATGGGTTCATGCAGGGGTTTACGATTTGGATTTCGGAGGTGGACTGGTGCCGCGATACGTTGAAGCCATCATGCCAAACTTGGATGGGCTTGTAGAACTCAAAGAGGCTCCTCCAAATCGCGACACGAAGAATGGAGGTGATATGGCAAAACCATGGACTCGTAGTGGTGTTGACATTTCTCTTCACCTGAGGTCCGATACCATGGAGCGTCTCTTGCAGGATTCATGCCTGCTGCCCTGATGGCTCTCTATCTCTGAGATACGTCTGGCTACTCGGTTGTGATGGTTGTACGTGATAGAAATAGACGTTTCTCATCTCCTCAGTCTACACTACACGAACATGAGGCTGTTCGATTAGTCATTTGACAGGATGGCGATGTACAATAGTGAAATTTATTTTGAGCACTGTCTGACGCCGATCCTGCTGCACATCCACCACCATCCAGGTTCGTTGGCATTGTGTCTTTCGCTAATCAGACTGACGAATGGCGTTTAATATTCTGTAGAGTTGAAGGCAAGTCGCATGCTTTGTCTTCTCTGGTTCAACCTGAGTGATGTTAATATCTTGCGTAGGAAATGACTGTAGCGCCGCTAGCGCGCACAAGATCTTTTCGTCCGTCTAGGACAGATATTCCTCAATCACCAAATTCCAATGGTGATTCTCCCATTTTCATCCTCCCGAATGAAATCTTCTGTTCCATCTTCATTCATGCCCGCAACGCCTCCCTCGTATCTGGTTTCTTCAGTCTCACTGCCCGAACACAGGAAATCATCATCTCACACGTTTGCGGCTTGTGGCGATCTATCGCTCTGAATTACCCATCCCTGTGGGATACCATTCGATACGGAACACCGAGATCAAGTAAAATCAAGGTCAAAGATCGATTTGCAGCCTATATCGAAAGATCCGGGAACAATTTGCTTGATATATGGCTCAATTTTAGAGGGGACTACAGGAACGTTCGTCTGGAGGACCACAAGACTATGTTTGCTGTTCTTTTGTCGGAGGTGGAACGTTGGCGGCGGGTGACCATCTTACTGGATGCCAATCTGCACTGGCCAGAAATCTGCCACAACTTGCAAGACCTCCACGTCCCCAACTTGGAGCATTTCACTCTGTGTACCGACCATGTCGCAAGGAGCCGATACATCACATCTAGTCCTACCCTGTTCAAAGCGGGCACGCCATATTTGCGATCTGTGAGATTGACTACAGAGGACTACAAGCGTTCCTTGCCGTCCCTCAGGGCTATCACTACCCTGCGGCTTGAGACATGGGCTACCTCGTCAGGTGTCTGGGTCTCTCTATCAACGGTTATTGATGTACTCGCAATTCCCTGTCTGGAAAACCTTTCAATAGCAGGTATTCAGATGAGCGAGCCCATGAACGTGGATAACCGGACGAAAAACATCAAGGCCACCAAGCTGAAGGATTTCCGTTGTGCCAGTGACTCTGTGGTCGAGCTTATGGAGTTAATCCAAATGCCCTCCCTGAGTATCCTCACCCTCCGAAATGTCAAATTTCCAGTGCTGTCATCAAAATCTGCTCCCCAGCTCACCGAACTCATACTCGTAAACTGTCAAGTATCATGGAATGCCTTCCACGATGACCTCTTCCATCTATCGAGCAAGATCACACACCTGACTATCTCAGAAGATTCCGGAGGAACGTTCCGCAAGCACGCTGTGGATGACTTCCTTATGAACAATGGGTGGCCGCAGCTTCAATCATTACGGTGTAATATCCAGCCAGAGTCTCGCGTGGAATTCTACCTCCAACTCGCCTTGGATCAGCCATTTGTTGTATACGTCCATCAGAACCTCCTGGATATGTGGGCTGAAAGGTCCCCGGACCTGCTCGTTTTCATCGACGGGAAGTGTATCCTTCAGTCGTTTGATTCAGATAGAAGTCCCCTCATTCCATGGCAATGGCCGTATTCCGACGATCCATTGTACCACCCCTTCGATAGATTAGATTCCGACCCATTTAGAGTAGCTTCGTATCACTGAGGTGCAGTTCCAACAAGGGGTGAATTTTATGGCGTTAGAAGGTCTCATGCAGAAACACTTCCTTGCTACCTGGGCTTGAATGTTTCTATATATCCTAAGTTGCAAGTTGAGGAGGGGTACTCTGCAATAAAAAGCTTTAGTATACTCTACTAGTATGCCTGACAAGACGAAATGCCTTGCATGCCTATGTATAATAATGGAACTTTTCAGCCAGCTCGACTGACTCCTACCGTACCTCACTCTCATCCTCCACCAACTCAATGTCCTTCGGATCAATCTCTGCTAATCGCGGATCTAAGACCTCCTCGACCTCCAAGGCAAGATCTTTCGGGTCTTCATCCACACGGAGTGGAGTCTTCTTAGTCAAATGCCTGAAACTGTTTCCCTTCGACATATGCTCCAACGTCCAGTTCAGCACCTTCTCCGCCCTCTCCTTCAGTAACGAGACAGTAGCATCCGAATAGACGGTTGGGTTCTTGTAGCTCATCCACAAGTAAAAGACCAAGAGCTTGTGGAAAGATTCCATGATCATGAGAGTAGCAGGCTGTGCCACGTATGTGGCCTTGGACGCTTTAGCTTTCCTCTTCTCCTCATCCGCCATCTTGTTTTCTATCGCCACCAACGTATCCATGAAGTTGGTGCCGACGATGCAGTCCCGGATATTGACCTTGAATTCCTGGGAATGGAGTGAGAGCATTCTCTTAACGACTTGCAAACATTTCTGGTCAGACCACGGGATTGGGGCATGCAGAATGACGACTTTGTCCTCTATGCTCATGTCTGACCATTCGTTGTCGAGGAGGGTGCTCACGTATTCGAACTGGTCGTGAGTCTCATATCGCATGTAGGGAGGCAGGCGGCCGATGTACTTCGGAGCGAGGAGGGCAAGGCTGATCGAGGAGCCGGCAGGGAGGATAGAGAGTGTTTCCTGGAGCAAGTCGGGCGTATGGGGGATAGTGGCGTATGTAAGAGGCTCATAAGGTGCGCTGAGCCAGCGAACTGCGTGCCGTAAGTCGTCTGGGTGTAATGTGGTGACAAAGCCTCCTTGATCGTTCTGCGATTGGTGCAGTCCATAGCGTCCTGCACGACCGCCTATTTGCTTGATGCTTGACGTTGACAGGAGCCGTTTACCCCCTTCACTGAATTTGTGCATGGCCTCGAAAATAACGCGTTTAATCCGCCTATTATCTTTGATTAGTATCGCTAAAAGCCTTCGGGGATGGAGAACGCACAAATTGAGGCCCATTCCAATAGCATCACTCCCTATCAAGACATCATAACCAGAGTCAGGGTCATTGAACAGCGCTGCCTGCTCGCTTCTGACCTCAGGTGGCAGCCGTCCGTAGATAACAGCGCATCGCAGCCCAGTCTTCGCTTCCACAGATTTTTTGAGTTCAAAGATTTTGGACCTGCTGAAGGCAACGATACAGTCGCCCTCCCTGACCTTATTCAGGTCACCGTTCAAGCTCTCCTCCTCAACGACCAGCGGCGTAAGTCTTTCATACCGTCTGACTTCCAATTCGTCGCCAGTGTGTTTGAGCATCGCTTCAACAATAGGAACAGCAGTCTCCTCCCCGCAAAGGTGGAGCTCTCGTGCAGGTAGTCCAATAACAGCGTTGGTCCAGCTCCCACCTCTGCTTGGACTGTTGATCATCTGAATTTCGTCGATGACTGCCACGTCATATATTTGACTGTAGTTCATCATCTCCACCGTACAGCTGGTGAGCGGGACGTCCTCGCCCACGATCCTTTGCTCCTCACCCGTGACCATATTGCAGGGTCTGGAGTAGAGAGGATTCCCCTTCAGTGATCGCGGCTGCGACGGGTCTTCTTCGGTACCAAGAGGTATGATTTGACCTGTGTTCAGGCGTTGCCATATTTCATACGCGAGCAGACGGAGGGGCCCTGCGTATACTCCCGTCTTGGCGGCGGCCAATGCACGTAGTGCATGGTGTGTTTTGCCACTGTTGGTTGGTCCGACGTGCATGATGACCTTCCGATTCAGTGTGCGAGCCTCAGGCCATTCGTCAGCGGGATGGAGTCGACTTGTCGCCTTTACCAAGCGCTGAATGAAATGGATTGTGTTAGGACTGACGTGAAACTCGTCCTCCAGTATGACCTCGTTGTCTGGACGGGATGCCCATGAGAAGAATATGGTGCTGTATATGACATCGATGCTGGTAGTGTCGTGAGGGTGACTGAACCGTTCAAGGCCGTAGTAGGTAATGCTCTGGGGATCAGATAGCAAACCTGACTCGACATCTTCAATGAAGGCGTCCAACAAGCGTGGAATGTCTTGATCTGGGATGCCGAAAGCTGATAATCGATCCTTCGTACGAGCCGACGAGGCCCATGAGTAGACTTTAGCCTCGAAGTAGGGTATGATCTCGTCTAGAGCGATATGAGGTATGGCGGAGTTTTTATGGCTGATGGGTAGAAACACATTGCCTTCTCCAGGCGCTATGGGTTTATCGAAAGGGACAAATGGCTTCCCTTGCTGAAATGAAGATTGAGATTTCTGCGAACGCCTGAAACTGCTGTTGTTGAGAAAATCGCTCAGAGGGTCAGATTTTGGTCTCGGCTTTGAGCTCGACTGGCGGCTTTTGGTACTTCGATGCCGTTTGAAGACGTGCTGTCCAGTTCGCATCCATTCTTCTAACCCCGACCCTTGGTACAGGTAATGACGACATGACGAGCAAATAGTTAGAGGACGTAGCATCTACTAGACAACCAGTCAATGGCCAAGCAAAGTGTAGAATTCTGGCATGCGCACCTTGAATAACTTTTCTGATGTTCAGTAAGAACTCAGAGCCCCATTCGCTAACGAATAATAATCTATTCGACTTGTCCTTGGTAAATCCCTTCCAAATAGATGCGAAGAATTGGTTCTGATCAGATTAAATAAAAATCGGCTACAATATACGGGAGAAGATGAGGCAATAACGCACATAAGGTCATGAAAGAAGCAAAAGCGAGAAGACAGTTGCAACTTCAGGTGCAAACGTTCAAGCTAGGGTCAAGCTTGTCAAGGCCCCGACGCGAAACTTTGCCAATGCATCCACGTGATCAAGAAATTTCTGTGTTTATCTATGTTTGGTGCAGAGCTCTCGAGTTGGGCTCAACATCGTTGGCAGGAGCCTGAGTCCGACTCGACCGCTTATAAGTACTGTGCTGACCTAGTGAAGGTTCTGGGATCTCCTCAAGTCTCGTAGAAGCTGCTGCCCGTGCCTTTTAGTATCTTGAAGGCTGGGCAGCTTCTACGAGCCACTGTCTTACTGTACGTGTCTATTTAAATCTGGGCGACCGTCAGCGTATGCGCGTAATGTATATCACTAATAACTATATCTACAGGAACAGAAGAAATCAATCTGAGCTAATATTTTCTTGCTCAGCACCTCCCTTTATCATGGCTCCCTGAATTTCTCCAAGCTTCTTTCCATGAAGTAGTGGACTATCGGACAAAGGCAGCTGCCTGCTGTTCTCGCACGAATACAGGCGGCAAGATTACGTGAGTCCTGATTAGGATGGGACCAAACCCTTGAGGCCGATTCAGGGTTACTTTGTCTGCGAAAAAGGCCTGTTCTCTGCCTTCGATGGATCTTGCGCGTTTCTTCATAGAATCAGATGACTGCCCAATATTCGTCCCCATTGGGTGCCTCTATTTTACGTTCTCCTTGCGAAATGAATGCATGAATCGTACCTGCCCGCGGTTCACTTGTTTCGCCACCATCCAATCCTTACGGAGCCTGTGTACAAGGCACCAAACACACGGCAAAAGGGTTGATTTGGTAATCTGGGTTCGAGGCCTGATGTGTATTACGGCACAGAACAGGTGAAAATGAGGTATAAAAGTTGGACGAGTGCCTCCGTCTCAAACGAACCCATCGCTGCTACAGCAAAGCACTGTGTAAGTGTATCTGTTCTATCTAACAGTACGCGCAGAAGTTGACCAAAATAGTTTCTCTCGGGCACCTACCAGTAAATCATGATTGAGCTCGTTGCAAGGCCTTCATCGCCTGCCCAGCCGTTGCTCGTTGAGAGCTTTGCTATTGTCGGGGCGGGCTCTGCCTCGCCTGTAATTGACAGAGTCCCGTTCGAGATATGGCAGCAGATTTTTCTTCTTTTGTTGTCGTCGGAAGACGTACCAGGCTTGGACGAGATATTTGGACCAATATGGGGCCGAACAACGCCTCCCGCGTCCATACACGGGAAATTGATCCTTCCTCAATCACCAACCACCATTAGCCAAGTCTGCAGCAGTTGGAGGGAATATGCGTTCGGCATGCCCGACCTTTGGAACATGCTCTTCGTCAAAGCACCTTCCAAAAGATTGTCTAGTTCAGCTTCAAAGCTTGCCGTGCTCGTGGAAAGGCGCCTGGTTCTAACCCGCTCCATGCCGTTGAAGCTTTGTGTCTACTCGAAGGACGACGAAGAGAGTGCACACACCCTGCTTGGAGCTGTCTTACCCTTCTCCTCGAGGTGGGAAACAATTCATCTCCACATCCCACCTCTCAGCATGTCGGAATTATTTTCCTTGCGACAATCCGACCTCCCTCTTCTCAACTCCCTCAAGATTCATATGCAAATATACGCTCTAGGGACCATAAAATCCCGCCAGCTCAGCGTCTTCGACAATGTGCCTCCCATTCAGCGACTCTGCACTTCGTACCTTCCCCCTCCGACCTGTCCTATCTACGCAGCATTAGAAGAGCTGCATATCCAGGAAGGTCGGTCCGAGACCTGGTCCACCCTACGCGTTCTCGCCGCGTGCCCTCAACTTCGCGTCCTAACGCTCAGTGGCGTCGGCATAACCATGGCCAGTGCTGCCCCATCAGCGGTGTACCCTGACCTCGTGTTGACCGAACTGCATGCTCTAAACTTGGAGCATCCCACGGGACGCGAGAGGCTACTGGATATGCTGAAACTGCCCAAGCTTAGAGCGCTGACGATTGGTGGATCTTGCAGTGGAGAGAGCACAAGCTCCGTTTTCAGTGCGATTATGATGTTGATGGACAGGAGTGAGCTTGATTCGCTGGAAAGCTTGACTATTTATTTCGAAAGGCACACAAGCGAACCGGCCCTCCTAATTTCCTTTCTTTGTCGGAACCCTTTCTTGAAGGAGCTGATAATCGACGATACTTGGAAATTCTTGAATCACCGACCTCTCGTCACGAGCTCGCTCCTCGAGGCCCTAACTTGTTTGAATCGCTGCAGACCCTCATCGAAGGCATATATATGCCCGGAACTCGAACGAATTCAACTCAAAGGGTGCTCGGAATTTGAAGACGAGGTCATGTTGGCATTTTTGAAGTCGCGTTGTCGGCTTGGAAGACCTACTATTTCAAGCAGTGATGCGGAATGCCAATCTCTTTTTAAAGGGTCCAGTTGCCGCAGCCCCGCCACTCTCAAGGGCGTACATATTTCTATGAAAAAGAAAATAGGAGGAAGCTTATTCGAGATTGTCGAATCTTGGAAGGCTATGGGTTATCCCATCGATTTGCATAGATTCTGATTCTTTTGAGCCAGTCTATGTGTTGAATGTCAGGCTACTTTCGATCGTTACAATCACAAGCCTGAAATTGGGGTCTATTTTTGGTCCTGGACAAGTCAGCCACTCTGCTAACTGTGCCCACTGAGAAACCTTCACCCAACTCACGAATCAAAAGATACGCCACGTCTTGCTCTATCACCCTCAGTCGGAGCTATTTTCTTACTGTTTCTATGTCGAGCTTCAAAAAAGTTTTTCATCTGAGATCCGAATCGTCGCCATCTGCAAGTACGCCTCAGAAACAAGATGCCGATTCCAAGCCCCTGCAGCGAGCCCACACCAGCACCAGCACCTTGCCATCAAATGAATCGCGCCAGCTCCGTACACATCGCAGCATTATTTTCAAGGAATACATCACCTCCCTTAAGTCTAAACGCTTTCTTTCTCTCCGGTCAGGACGTGCGCCACGGACACCATCAAACTCAAACAACGCCGCAAACGCTTCTGCCTTCTCCGCCGTGGTAAGGTCTGCCGGGTCGCCTATAGCCTCGCTTTTCACGCCTCGCGCTGTATCTTCTGGGCGATCTGGACCTTCTGGGAGTCGTCAAACGCGTAATCATAGGAAGTATTCCATCGACCTGTCCCATGTCCCTGTCCATTCAAATGAGGAGACAGATCCCAGCTCGAAGACATCAATCGAGAACCCACTGGAACCGGGTGTACTGGACACGCCGAAGCCTTCTCTATTTATCGACCGTGGTTCGCCTCTCGACACCGTACGTCTGGCTAGGAGAAGGTCGAAGGCAGCACGTAACTCGAAAGGAAATTCCCCTTTACTTGTCCCTCCACAGCGGCCTGCTGTCAGCCCTCACTCGGATGCTAGGACGAGTTACCCCCTTCTAAATGCTGGCCCCGTTATGCCTGAACCTTTAGCGCGCTCTGATGCCGGAATATCACACTCTAGCCTATGGGCTCCCCCAGCATATCGTTCACGCTCAGGGACAACTCGAACTATCCGCAACGGTTCACTCAGATCTCCCCCAGATATCCCTCTACATGGTGACCACGCTCTAGAGAAACCGCCACTTCATCGGGCCGCAGAAATCTTGCAGCAAGCGACAAGGCGTGTCCTTGAAGACCCGGCTTTTTCTCAATCGTCCCTATTTCGTTACTTAGCGCCGTTGGTCATATTTCTGTCACTTTTGCTTCTAGTCGCTGCCATTCCGCGTTTCTGTCCTCTTGAAGGGCGTCTTTTATCCGACCTTCCATGTGTTATCCTTCTCGTCATTGCTGGTGTCACTTCGGCGCTGGTCGCGTTGAGGTGTCTCATCTGGCTCGTTGGTATATTTGCAACACGCTTCTGCGAAACAGATTTAAGTGAGCTCTCCAGGAAAAGGGGTATGACGGATGCCAACGGTATGCGCCTGGCAGATGGCGATATGGTGACAGCTTTATTTTAATACCTGCTTCTTGGGCTCTTGGGGTGATTCATCTTTGGTATCTAAACAAATTATATCTACAGTGGCATTAATGTTCCTCCGTATGCATAAAGCTAGCCAATATCTCATGAAGTACAACGTCTTATTCTGTTATGCATGCGTCATATGAACGATCACCTCAGGAGAGAAGAAAGCCTGGTATATTCCATTGAACGAAGAAATTGATATGATTAGCTCCCGGTACAAATTGTGACCGGTCGCACTAGTAGTACTGGAGTCATGCGATTGTGTCAAGTGCTCAAGAAGATAGCCTATGTCGAGGTCGTACGACTTTATCTTCGTCATCTCTAATCTCCTCAAAGTTCGAGGAGTCATCTGACGTAGAGGAAGAGGAATCGTTATCTGACTGCAGCGTATTGGTAGGACGGTCCTCGAGGTTTTTGTCAGGGATCTTCCAATAATATCCAGTCAGCGATATCTATAGTAATTCGCGAGAGATACTCACGGGGAGACGAGCTATATAAGCAAGGAGAGATGCCGATGCAGCCAGAATGAAAACAGATTTCAAGCTCGCGGCATAGGAATCCCTAGCGAGACGCTGGACATCGGGCGGTAAATCGGCGACAAGCCTGGCGGAATGTTGGATTTTCTTGATGAGCTACGTGCAACATTTTCAGTTGAATTGTCAATGGGAAGCAGCAGCAGCATACCTCTTGGTCATCGCCTGGGAACCTTGCATGTAATTCGGCGGAAAGTCTCGACTGGAAGACGGCTGAGGCAGCCGCAAGACCTCCTACCTGGCCTAGGCCACGCAGTAGTTGGGCAAAACCAGTTCCAATTGCCATCTGCGATTCTGGCAGATGTGACACAAGAGCAACTGTGTAAAGTCAGAAATTGTGTCGAATAAATAAAGCAAATAGAGCGCCGACTTACTAAACACGGTTTGCATGACGACGGCGTTTCCAAAGCCCAAGGGCATCTGGAAGGCAAATAAGTGAGATGAAGAAACTGAAAACATCAAAAAGTGTACAATAGTCAACCACAGATGGGCTTGGTTAGAATCTTCTCTCATCTGCGTCATGAGTACCGCAGCCAGGAAGGGTAAAATTCCAAAAACCATATTCATGGTCTTATATCGGGCGTATCTCTTCATCATCCATCTATAAATAGCTGTAAGCGCCGAACAGGTACAGGAAAGGAAGACTCTCACCCAGCAAAGAACGATCCACCAGAAATGCAAACACTATTTGGCAGTAGGTGAAGTCCTGACAATACACTACATTGAGATCTACGCGGTAGACAGAAAAACAAATGGAAAGCGTACCAGCGGTGGAAGCCGAAGACAACATCACAGTCTGGAACCATGTTGGGAAGTAATACGTCACGGACAAGTTGCAGACAGCCACTAGAGCGTTGCTGCACCCCACCAGGATGGGGACTTTTTGTGTCAAGAATTGAGGAGGCAGGATGGGCTCGATGGCCAAGTACATCTCAACAGTGATGAATAGAATAGCAAATGCAATCGCAGATAAGAGCGAGATCCAGACGACGGGCTCGGACCACTAGACGTGAATGAGAAAAGTCTGATCAGAGAAAAATATCGGAGTCATTTCAAAGGGGCACATACAGGGAGACCCTCATTGAAGCGCATGCTGAGGAAGAACAGAGTGGAGCCGACCTGAGATTTTCATTGATATCAGGACATCATTATTGCGCCTTGCAGATCAAAATTACACTCACAGCTCCAAGCAGAGTCAACGTCCCACCGTAGTCGATCCTTTTAAGTATATCGACTGTGCCTATGCCCGTGCCCTACATCAGCGAGTTGTCAGGCATAGTTCAACGTGAATACGAGACAGACTGACCGGGATGACATATGTCAAATTGAACCCCGTCATTGTAAACGAAAGTAGGAAGAACGGTATTTGCAGGAGAAAAGCCCATCTCCATCCCAACCTTGAAAGAAGTCCACGTCAATTCAAATTGCAGTGGAAGAGGAAGAACCAATACCAATCCGTTATCAGGCCTCCGATTGGTCCTCCGAGCCCCATACCAAGCTAGAAGCAGGATTAGTCTCCATGATGCAACTGAGAAGGATTGGTATGCTTTAAAACTCACCCCGTAAAAGATTCCACCCAAGCTCTGAACGAAACCACGAGACTGCAATCAAGGAAGTAGGTAAGAGAAAGATACTAATGGGACGGGAGGATCCATACCCTTAAGTTATACATGTCGCTGGTGATAATACTATTCGAAGGCATGAGCGACGATTAACGTGTCGATCTTGTTCGAGGAACAACCCACGAAGCTGTGGTAAAAATCCCACCACCCCCCATCCCAGAAATCTGTAGAGCAGAAAATTTATGATGTGTAAGGCTTCAAGAAAGGGAGGGCCTACAAATCGAGAAAGAATAAGCATTTGCATCGAGTTGGACATTCCACAGGAAAGTATGCCCAGCATGGCGAACAGGACTGCTGTCTGATTGGCGGCGCTCCTGCCCATGACGTTGCACAGGCGTCCATAGAGAGGTGTAAAGGTGCATGTGGCGAGTAGATACCTGGTGGAGAGAAAAGAAGAAATTGAGATCAATTGATGCACACTAAAATCTAATTTCCTACTTACGACGTGCCGACCCAACTTGCTTCGTTAGATCTTCTAAATTCTGAAGAAATTTCTGGCAGCACTTGTGGTACATGTTCATGTCAGTTCAAGAATCAATTATCAGGTGGCGCAAACCACTTACTCGTTGGCACTAATGTCACTAGTAGTCGGCAAATTTTGAAAGACGTCAGTCGAGTGTCATTGGTATCACCGCAGATAGGAACGCACGATTCAAAGCCTGTAATCAGAAAGCAATGATCAGCAAGGACCAGAAGGACCATGCGGCTCAGACGCACCGATAGAAACTGGCCTAACCAGATGCCGGCTAAGATGCCATGGCGTGACCCAGGAGAAATGTCGAGAGGGCCAAGGGGAGGAGTTAAGGTTGACGTTGGTGAGTTCAGCTCCAAACCATATCTGGGCTTGATTTTTGCTTGCTTGGTAATGGAAGACAAGGCAGAGATTGATCGACTGGGCGATGGTGGTGTCAGAAGAGGGTCTCGTTCAGAGAAAGGGCCTGTGGACATGTTGAACACGAGGTAGTAGAAGAATTAGCTGTAATTCGTAGTCGTGATATCGCTGAGGCCTTCGTTGAGCCGTCTTAACTTGAAAGGTGGGACCCGTTGTAATGCAACCGTTGGCGCCAGACCTTATATACACTCAGCATACAATGTGGCAGAACAGGGCTCAAAATTTTGAAGGAAGGACGTCAGCGCCAAGGTGATGAGAATGTCCAGTCGGGCTGTCCCATCAGAGTTTGCGATCAATGAAGTGGATTAGGAGAGGCCCCGACGATTGAGAAGCCTTCATATACCAAGGCTCGCGATGGAGACTGGTCATGGAAGACCACATTTCCAGATAGAAGATGTGCTGCATTGTTCTTTACCTTCTATAAAATCATAAGAGTACGAGTCGTGACTGCCCCTGACGAAAGTTTGTAGACCGAGCGATTTTTGTAATAATCACTTCAATGCGTCTAGACCAAGAAGAAGTAGTCAAGAACTTGGCACGCCAAGTCTTACCGGCGGCGACAACGTGCATCGACCAATCTTCGAAGTCAAAGCAGAAAAGGTAGGTCCGCCTTCGTTAACACATGTCCAATCCCAGGCATGGGAGCTGTGCAGATACGTACTGACTCGGATGACGTCTCTTGGCATCGATTACCATTGGGATTCAACAAGGAAAAACTGGAGCCTGATAGAGAGCTTGGGGCAGGGACAGCCCGGGACAATACTGAGATAGACAAGAAACGATAGCCGTATGACCTTGCCAGACACCCGAGGGTATCACCTCGGATTAGATCTGAGCGGGGCTAGTATGGGTCCGAGGTCCTTGGCCGAGATGACGCGAGCAACCGCCTTCATGAAATGAAGATGAACATTAGGAGCATCAAGCCTGTTAGGGATATTACTTACAGCTCTCTCTAAGACGACCGACGTTGGCACGAGCTTGCAAGGTAATGAAAAAGTGATAAATAGGTAGACTGATTCTTGAGTCCCGACAGACATAGACATTTTCTCGCAGAAGTATGCTTCGGGGACACAAAAGGGTTAGACTCTTTGGCAGATATAGCTCGGTGCCGATAATCTATTCAACAGTGCGGCCAGTAGCATCGCGATGAACGCTGCAGTACTGAGTCGGTGCTGGTGGGCAAGAAGAAAATGTCACATGTCACAAAGATGGTATGTTCATGTGCCGTGACAAACGTGTCATTCCCAACTTACACTCGTACTCACTGACAAGGCGCTCTTGTCGCCAGTCTTAACTCAGTTTCAAAAGTATTCATGAATAAGTAAGTGCTTTGGTATCTTATAAAGCTTTTTGCAATGGCTAACACGTTTTGTAGTTATTATGTTGCGTGTGCGCAACGACTTCACGGCTAGCGAGGATGAACACCTCATAGAATATATCGCTGAGGAGAATCCGAATCCTGCAGGACGGCAGGGGAACAATCTTTATAAGAAGCTTGAGGAGAATGTGCGTCAGGGCTGTTACTTCATAGTCCACTATTGATCCAAGAAGTAGGTTGACAATCAATGGCCGTGGTCATCGACGCACCCCTGGCAGTCATGGCGAGAGCGTTACAGGAAAAACCAGGAATGGTTTGAGTTTCACATAAAGCGCTACATGAAAAGGAAGAGGAACGCAGCAAAGGATTCCAGACCGACAACTACCGCTCAGCCCCAACACCAAGTGAAGAAGAATGCGCGACAAGCAGACACCGAGCCTGAAAGGCCCAAGCCAAGATGGACTGCTGTTGCTGGTGTCCCAGAAGAGCAACAACACGTCTTTCGTGTTGACAAGCTTGTGAATCGGGTCCAGCCTGGGTCGACCGTGGCTCAACACGGTGGTGAGGTATTGCAGAAGCCGCCCCAAACCGTCGTTGTGCCAGAGGCGAAACCCCAAGCTGACACAGCGCAGGAGAAAGTTCAGAAGAAGAATAAGTCTGCAAGGCGGAACGGAGTCGCACGAGACGACCAATTTCGTCGCTCTGATGTCGCAAAAGGCTTGCACACGGAAGAAATCCCTGACAGCGAAGGCATCTCACGTCAGGCGAGCCAGAACGAAGCTGCTGTTTCTGACGAGCTCATGCATGAGCTATTCGGATTTTCGGATGACGAAGAAGCTAGTGCTTCCAGTGAAAGCGATCTTCATGCGTAAGTGTATATCACATAGATGGGCGTATCAGAAATGAATTACTGATCTACGTGCTCCCAACAGCAGGCAGCCCCAACAAAAGTCACCGTCTAAGATATTGGCCAATGAACCTTCAACATCGACATCTAGTCATAACCCTCAGCACTCTCATCGATCCTCCGAGGCCAGGAAGAAATCCCAACACCCGTCTCAAGAGCCAACGCCTCCCAAATCAAATGTCGACCATTCTACAACAGAGAAGACCTCGTCCCCATCTCCATCCTCCACAACCCCCTCAGTGGATTTGCCTGAGCCTGGGCAGCGTCGACGGAAAATTCCAACCCCGTCTACTTCCACAACCTCGTCTCCCTCATCGTCGTCATCATATGCTCCATCATTATCTCAATCGCCAGAGCCCGTCCCTAAATCAAAGGGCAAGAAACCAAAACCAAGGAAGAAGGTGGAATCGGATTATTTTCAGACGGCTTCGTCGTCTCCAGAACCCAATCAAGTCTCTTCGACGAGAGAGCCTGTGATTGTGGTCGATGGTCCTTTCAGAACAACACTCAAGCGGCCACGCCAGGCTCGCCGCGATTCGGATTCTGAGGAAGGGAGGAGGTGGCCACCGAAGAGGAGCAAGACGAGTAGTGATGCTGACGCGACTTCGAAGCCTGCGGAGAAGCTAGAGACGACGAAACAAAAGCCTCCTTCGGCCAAACCTCTTCAGGTGAAGATGTTCGTTCCGCCGGTTGTCGGCCAGGAATCTTCACGCCACGCTGCACAAGAGAGGATTGAGCAACCTGTGAAACAGCATCCGCGACCGCCAGCGCAAGTCAATGCAATCGCATCATCTTCCAAAGTGAAGCTTCCCGACGCCCCAGTCCATAATACTGGTTCTACCTCCGAGCAGCTCATATCCGGGCAGCGCCAAGGAAGAACGCAAGGACCTGCTCCTCCTTCCGCTGTTCCTGCTTCCCGAAGTGGGCGAGAACCGCCTCTAAATGTTGGAGGCGATACGATCGCCGGACATAAAACGTCGATCGCGGCTGCTGTTCGTCATGGCCATGATCAGGGCCAAGTTCAATCTAGGATGGAAGTACATGATGGTACGACTACCCTTGTCACAATCACAAAGTCTAGCGAAGGAGGAAAAGTAAAAGAGAAGAAATCAGATGCTGCGCGTCAGGCTCGTGCTATCCGGCTGGAGGATGGCGATCAGCACGAGGATGCGGTTCGTAGCCTCCTTCCACGCTCCAAGGGGCCTTATGCGCATAATCAGATGCCTGTTCTTGTCCCTACTTCTATTCCTACCCCAGTACCTGCCCAGACAAACAAAGTTGCGCCTTCTGTTTCCATTACTCGAGGTGAAAGATCCCCAGTAGCTCAAGCAGCTGGTCCTCGTACTAGTAGCGGAGCCAACCATGCCCTGCCCACAAAAGCCCGCCATGCAAACGACCCCTTCACGTCTGCTTCCGCGAACGTGACTCCCAGAGCCAACGCTCTGCCCGCTGCGGTCGACAAGGGGAAAGGTCGCGCATCTGATCACCAGCTGGAAGTTGCTGAGCAGCAACTTCCCGAGCGGCCTTATGGACTGGAGAGCAAACCTCCCCGCAAGATCGACCTGCATCGCTATAGTCTGACAAAATCCAAGCGTCCTCGTGGAAGTGTATCACTGAATTCGTCTGTCGCCAGGCCCTCCTCAGCTTTGTCACGTCGGGAATCCCTTCTGAGCAGCCACTCGCGCACGTCGACCGCCAGTAGCTCTTCAAATACCCTGATCAGGGCTAGGCTTTCAAGAGCCCGCCGCTCATCAGCCTCTCGTCGGTCATCCATTGCCCAACTCAGTCCGGAGGAACGACCCAAATTCGCTGAGGTGGCAGCTCTCGAGATAGCAGACATCCTGCAAGAGCTAGCCGATAGATATGGAGTTTCCGCCCAAATAGCGATGAAGACGTACATCAACACTGGGAGTCTTGAATATACGGAGGCCATTCTTCAAGAGTTGTTCGATGCCTGCTCCAAACGCGAGAAGGAGCTTTACTCCGCCGTGCCGGCTTTGCTGAAGGCCAATCGGTCGGATGGAGAGGGTGACATGGATGACGAAGAACCTGTACCAGAAGGTCTAATACCTGACTCTCACCGTCTCTCTCTTGACAAGGCGATGCTAGAGGACGATCGTACTCCACAGCATCAGCCACGGCAGTCGATAAGGTCTGCCTCCAATTCAGCTTCACCCAGGCGACGACCTCGTCCAACTTTGTTGAACATTAAACCCCTTGTTGTGGACGATAGCGACCGCCAGCTTTCAGACTATTCACCGCCCAATTCATCAAGAGCGGGCCAGTTTGCAAGACTTGATAAGCAGGGTAGGAGGCAAGAGGCACTGGAGAGGGAGAAACGGAGGGCAAGTGGTATACATGCCCCGCAGTCGCAAGTACCCTCTGAAGCACCACAGAGTCGGGAGCGGCGATCTTCTCCTGTCGAAGATAGAGTCCATGACAGGCCGGAGGGTGAATCTCCTTCACCCCATGACCGACGGGTATCGTCCGCGCAGATGGAGGTGGACGCTGCTCATGAGGAGACAGAACAACCCCTGCCTCGGAGCACGTACCTGCCATCAGATGATGATGACATGTACGCGCACACCGATGATGAATTTGCCCAGCACATGGGCGCTGTCAACGGTGAAGACCACGAGCTAGAGATTGTGTCTACTGCCAGTCCTGTTCGAAGTACCGAACTATCCGACAAGGATCGTAGTCCAAATGCCATGGACGTCTCGCCCACCCGAACCTCTCCTGCAGCTCAACCTCGTCAGCCCAAAAACATTCATGAGGCCATCAATGAGGTCGTCATAACGAACCCCAAGCTTGCTCAGCAATTCCGTGCATTGGCTTCCAGTGTCAACAAAGGGAACGCCGCCGAGATGAGGAAGTTCGAGGCAGAGACTGATCCAAAGGTGCTGAGGTATCTGACGATCAACTGGGTTGGGAAATTTCTGGACGAAAGTAGTCAGATGCAAGAGGCCCCTGGGTTGAATGGGTAACCAGTCAGGCGTTGAGCTATGCATCCAGAACGATGCAAACAGGAGGAGCATGTCACTGCCGCTCCGTACCCTCTTTGCCCACCTCTGGCAAGTATTCATAGCACCAATTCAATAGGCTCTTCATGTATCGTATCTCGTGAGGGTTGCACCTGTATCTCATAGCTAAATTCGAACTGTCAACCGAGGCTTCAGGCAAGCTTTAGGCTTCGCAAATTTGAGCTTGGGTTCAAGTTGAACCTTGCGAAAGTAGCAGTGGACTGTGGCACGTGCCCTGCTGTGTGTCATGGAAGTTGAACCAGGATTATCGACTTCAGAATCAGATTCATAACTTAAAATTGTGCTCTCACTACGAATCGACTACAACCCTTACTCTCGTGAGTCAACGAGAAGTACGGACTTGTCAAACTTGTTCAACCTTTCGGTTCAGATTGAGCACAGATTGCCTGCTGAAGATGACATCTCAGCTCGCTTTGCCTGTCGAACTCTTGGAACAAATCCTCGATGATCTCGACGTCTCAACCTCGTCTGGAAAAGAGGCTCTCTCAAGCTTCTCGCGGAGCAACTACGCTTTCAGTATTCTATGTCAGAAGCGCCTATTCTACGACGTCCGGATCCCCCTTATAGCTGCTTGTGCATCGACTCGACTCCATCCAGTATGTTACCGCGAAAATCTACAGATGACAGCCACGAAGCTCTTGGAAGTTTTGGACCACTCTCCTCGGATAGCTACTTACATCTTTACAGTCACAATTGCAGCTCCATGGCGCCTCGTCCCTGGTCGTGCAACAATGACTTCGGAAAGTCCTATGTTCTCATTATACTCCATCATGCCCAAGCTTTCCAGTTTGAAAGCGCTGACTTTTGAATTGAGGTCTGGTGCTCGCGGTCCTCCGTCTTACTGGCCTGACCTGGAGCCAAGAGTGCGAATGTTTCTCACCGCCATGGTCGAAAACCTCTCTGAAATCAACATCTCGCAGTACAGCAAAGTCCCTTCCTCTTTGTTTACAAGGTGTTCGCGTCTGCAAAATGTCGTAATGTCGGATGTCTTGATGGATAATCAAGACACGCCGTTATCAGGCGCTAGCAGTCAGTTATGCTCGCTCGAAGTGCGCGATGGGCATGCGACAGGGGAAGGCAGACTAAGCAGCTGGATAATGCCAGGAACATGCCCCTTCGATATCACTCGCCTGACTACCCTTCGCCTCTTTTCCCGGGATTTTGGATCGCTTCCAGTGATTTTTTCGCAATGTTCACGCACCTTGCAGGTTTTAGAACTTGGTCTCAAGCAACCTAGGCGATCGCATGGTGAGTTACATGTTGAACTATATCTTTCGTTGGATCTGACAGAAGTCATCTATTCAGTCACCTCTCAATTTTCATTTTCAGACGACGATCCAATCATCCCGAATCAGCCTTCTCCGCCAAATTTTAGTGGTCTTCAGAGCCTACAAAACCTGACGTTGCACAGTGTGATCGGCCGACCTAGGAATCGTTTCTCGTCTATGGAGGACTCATACTATACAACCATTCCTTATATGGCTTCTGCCTTGGACACACTTCCGGACAAACCCCGAAGTCCTACGTTGAAAATCACCTTCAAAATTTACATCCAAGACGTAGAAGTGAACGAGCTAGAATCAATTGCTTGGCCCAAACTTCTTGGTTACATCTGCAAAGAAAGGCATGCTTTGAGCGGAGCCATGCCTATCGAGCTGGTGTGGGATCGTTCTATGAAGAAAAAAAGAGTCAGGAGCATGTACGTTGGTGATAACCCTCATAGAAAGATGAGAGAAATACTGGACAAAGGCCTAGCTCTGGAGAAGGCGGATTTCGCCTTTACATCATTCCCCACTATGAAGGTATGAGGATAGCTTAATTCTGACATACTCGACAAGAGTCTTGAGGTTAGTTCTAGTACTAAAGGTACATTTATAGCAATCAATTATCCGTCTGCTTCTTGCTCATTCCCTTTGACAGTGAAGAAAAGAAAAGTTTCTAGTCTAAATCGTAGGTCCATTAGGTGATATTTATGGAAGGTCGCCCTTGGCATTCCTTCGGGTTGGTAATGAAGTTAATGCACTCTATGAATTGGTCTCTGAAGCGAACCAGAGAACGTCTAATTGGCGTCAAGGCCTAGGATTGGCACCCAAGTGTCGTGATAATAATTCATGGCCAGAAGGCGAACGCGGTCGATGTCAACATTGGCTTGGACGTTCCAGCTCGGATCGACTTGTCCGTCTACCACACAGATACTTTGCTAAGATCAGAAATGATTATTGGGACCCTTGGTATGATGACGAAAAGGCACGCGCAGACGTACAGATTTGGACCCGCTTTTGACGCTTCTCAAAAAGTCGTAGAGTTGCGCCGCAACGATGCGTGCTAATTCCACCTTTTTCAGGTGGTTGCCTTCACGATCCACAACGCCAATACGACGGGCGGTGAACTCAAACCCGGGCCACTGTTCTCAGGTCTGAATGTCAGTGATCACCAGGATACGAGGGGCAATTCATCCCACATTAAGCTTTATCTTTGTCTTCGCCCAGCCTTGAGCTGGCATTGCGACATCGGTAGATCCATCAATCACGGAGTTTCTTCTGGCCAGGTTTACTATGAATGGTCCAGTATGCCCTCCAACGGAGAAGCGAATTGTGAATCTGGGAACTTTCCCTCTAAAGTCTGAGTCAAGAGGAACAATGAGAGTGTAAGGCAGGCTTTTGTCCTAGAATCACGGCGTTGTTAGTCCAAACGTTATAGCGTCAACTCTGACTTTCTCCCATAGAACGCTGCACCACTCGCTCGGCATGGATGACTTACTCGCTCTACGCTAAGGAAAGATCGGCCATTTGAAGCTACATTTCGCCAGAGATGATTTATAATATAGTCGAATTTTTTGCTTAACTCGTCTTGCACGAGCGAGTGGCTCAGGTCAATCATCCCTTGTCCAGCGTAATTCTGGCGATGAACACCAATTGGCGCAGAATGATTTCTGAATTGAGGTTGAGACTGAGGTGCAGCTTGAAAATTTGGCTCATAATCAAAGGAAATTTGCGTTGCAGGCAGGTAGCCGCCATGGTTGACGGGCTGACTTTCATGAAAAGAGGGAAAACTCGGATTCACATTCACTCCTTGATTAGACTGCACGCTCCAGGGCTCAATCTGACTATGAGAGGACTGCACCGAACGGCGTCCTTGAGATTGGTTGGGATATCCATAATAAGCCATTATTGTTTCGTTGAAGCACACTGTTGAGCTTTGGGTTCTTGGTATCTTTCAGTCTTCAGAGGTGGCACAGGCTGCTCAATTGAAGGGGGACAACACTCTCACAGGATAACCAGGCCTTGAAGATGGGGGTCGAGTTCAGAGTTGCTTGAAAGCCACCTGGAAGCCCCGCCATGTTATATAGAAAAGACATCTGGCCCGCGGGCCAGGACAAGCTTTTGCAGCGGCTCTGGGCTCAGCCATGCCTAGAGGTTGAGGGGGAGCTTATTCTCTCGCATTGGCGATGGTGTTGACGACGTGAATAGTAGAGTAAGGTTGAGCAATGCGAGCATTGACTTTTGAGGAGGACTTGCGCAAAGTTGTCGTTTGTCCTTTTGTGGTTGTTGGGATTGAAGGCCGTGTCATCGACATCGAGAGAGGAGATAAAGTAACATTCGAACGCAGGAAATAAGACTAAGGGTAGAGTCTAGCAAAGCTTTCATGTTGGAGGGAGGGCACTGGCAAGTTGAAAGCACCAAGCGACGAGCAAAGCGATGAAGATCGCACGACGCGGTTCAAAATAACAATTACCCGATTGGGATCAAGGTAAATTTCGACATCAAGCTCAAGTCTGGCGGCTTCAGATACAGCAACGTCTCTAAGCCTAACACTTGGAGGAAAATGGAGGAAGTCGTCAAATGTCATAACAATTCTAAGGTATGTAAAATGATACTAGTACAATCCATATGTATGTATGTACTCGTATTATACACTTTTTGCAGTCGTGAAAAGAAACAGAGAGGAGAGAAGAACACCGAGTCACGACGAATAGACCTGCCCCTTGAGTTGAAGACCATAAATGCGAGATAAGCAAGTATCATACCCATACTACCCAGAACAGAGAAATATGCATGAGGTGAAAATGAACTGATAACGATGACAATGGAAGCGACAACAGTGAACGTCGACAGCAATTTGAATGATGATCTAGTGCGGATAGAATGTATACATTTGCAGTTGAGGATCGAGTTAGAATTGTTTTATCATGTTGAAAGAATGCTGGTCATGGCGGCGTAGTCGTGAATATTGTGCATGGTGCGTTGAAAGAGGCAGGTCCAGAGAACAGAGAAACGAAAGCAAAGGACGTGGCAGAGATTGAATAAAACGAAGTAACGGTCTGTTACATGACAGAGACCAGTCTAGATGCTCAGAGCGGCGAGCTCCTTGCGGATCTCAGCCTCACCCTCGATCTTCCTAAGCTGGGTGGCTTCAAGTCGCTCACCCCGCTTGGCCTTCTCTTTCAACTCCTCAATTGCTTTCAACTAGCGAGACGAGGGTCAGCATCCACCAGGTCAAAGATCAACCACAACAAAGCATGCTTACCTTCTTGTTCAAATTCCTCGCCTTCTTCGCGACAGCGTCCAAGCCACCATCTACACCAGGCGTCGTGGGTGTAGCGACTTCCTGAGCGGCGGTGACGACGACAGGCGGAGGAGGAATGGGTATAATACCCGCCGGTGCTGCACCATTAGGCCTCTTCCCGCCTCTTCCGCCCCTTCCTCCTTGGCCACCCTGACCATGTCCCTGAGCAGCTTGCTCCAGCTGCCCGACATCGAAGGAGGTCCTTCCCTCCCCATCCTCACCACCGGGCGTGCCAGGGGTGCCAGGTGTGGACGCCCCGTCCTTCTTCCCCTTCTTCCTCTTGTTGACTGCCTTCTGCCCATCAGGACCGGGGCTAGGACTGGTGGGAGCCCCAGGGACATGCCTCCTCCCGCCGTTCGCCTGATGTCCATTCGTCTGTTGGCCATAGCCAGGAGCCCCCGGCACTGGACTCCTACCATATCTGGGAGGAGTAGCACTGCCGCTCACTCCGCCATTCGCGCTCAACGAAGGCCCGCCTTCGTCCTCCCGCTTGAAGATGGATGGTGTGGCTAGCCCACGAGCACCAGGTGGTCTGTACGCACCGGCAGGCTTGACTGGCACGGGCTTAGCCACTGCCGCCAGAGTCCTCACCGCTTCACTCGGCGCAGGGGCAGGCGGAATGGCCTGCGGGAATGGCTGCACATTCTCCACTGGAGTAGGCCTCCAACTAGCCTGGTACAGCTCGTCAACCATCTGAACATGGACGAGCGGACCAGAGCAGTGCCAGATCTTGATGCCGTTGTCCACCCTCAGACGAGGGGAGAGCGTGGCGGTGAGGAGGAAACGACCGTCAGGGGACCATTCACAGTGCGAGGTGTTCGGCGCGTCGATGGTGCAGACTTTGTTGAGGGTCTTGCGGTCCATGATCTCGATTTTGCCTGCGAGGTTACCGAAGCCCGCCAAGGCGATGAGCCTGCCTTGTGGATTGAAGGAGATGAAGTTGTGCGGGGAGGCACCGAAGTCGTGGAGGGTGCGGACGCGTTGATCAAAGAGCATCGTCTTGGCAGGCATGTCTAAAATACTGTGTTAGAAAAGGAAGAAAACACATAATCAGTAAAGGACCTACATCCATAGACGACACCAAACTCCTTCGAATTGGGGCTCCAAGCAAAATCGTGAATAGGGCCCTCCTTGTCAAGCGTGACCCTGCAATCAAAGTTGCCCGCGGCGCTGAGGAGGTACATGCCGGTCTCTCCATAATAACTCTTGTTCGAGTTGTCGACGTCCGTCTGCGTAAGGAGCAAAATTTGGGTCCCAAGCGTGTTCCACTTCATCTGCGCGCGGTCAGCTTTGAAGAACGTCTTCTGGCAGGTCGGAAGACCGCTGAGGGCGAGGAGGCTGTAGATCTTGATGCTGGCAGGAGCACCCTGAAACATCCATGTCAGACGCACAGAAAGAAGGTGATAGAGTCCAAATAGAACTTGCCTTTTTCTCAGCGACAAAAACGGCGATCGAAGGGTTCAACCCTGGACTGAGCGACACCGCCGTAGCGCCTTCAACTTTGAGCTTATCCACAACGCCCTTCGCCCACTCGGAGGGACGGAAGACCTGGATCTCAGAAGACACAAGCCTGATCGCGTGAGACTCTGAGATGGTGTATTGCAGTTCCCAACCCTCCTGAGACTTTTGGGTGAAGGAAATCAACTCCTCTCCTGATGACACCGAGAAGACTCGTAAATTCTTGTGTTGGGCACCATCCTCGAGTTTGACTGCACGAAGATTCAGGTCAGTCAATAGAGACCTTGTTAGCATAAGGAGGTCTACGCACCAGGTCTTTCCCAAGTCGAGAGGTACGTCCCACGAGGAGAGAAGCTCAATTCGACGATGTTGGGGAGAGGGAGTTCTTGGAGGAGCTGAGCACCCTCTGCCTGGAAAATGCGAACCCTAGGTTCGAAAGGGAGCAAAATCTGTAATCAGTCTGCATCATTCCTTCAAAACTTCCTCGGCGGCGATTCCAGACGACCGACAATGAAGCATGTCATCTGTGACGCACACGAGGACAACATGCGGAAATTTGGAAGAAATACTCACACAGTGGGCAAGGCATAGGCATAGAGTCGTCCGTCAGTGCTGTAGGTCTGCGTTCGAGCAGGGACATCTGGCGCAACAAATCCGGCGACTGGCGTGAAATCTGGTGCCCCATTGACAAGGCCAAGGGACTTTTGAGCGCGGACTAGTGGAAGAACAAACAGATGTGAGCATTTCTTTCAACTTCTCCCCATGTCATAGAAGATACAACGAACGCCCAGCGCTGCCAGGAGATCGAGCAGTTACTTTGAAAGGCTTGACCTCCTCCGAATGGCAATTACGCAGTTTCCAACCGCAGCGCACGTGTCGCAAAAGAAAAAACTTTGCCACTGACATGCATACTGTTGCGACGCCATTTTGAGCTTGACAAAAAGGACTTGACTCGTTGGTAGGGTGCTTGTTGAAGAAAGCAAGTTAATGCTTCGAAGAAAGGGAGGAAAAGGAAAAGGGAGAAAGAGAAAGGGAGAAGTATATAGAATCGATCACAGCCGCAATATAGATCTCGAAATTTTGGAAATTGACGTTGTTTGCGTAGTGATTTAGGGCCGGCAAGATCGGCTTGGCCGCCACGGGGATTCGACACTCTTCTCCGACTCGTGGCTCGGACAACCTCAACATCTCTTGCTTCTCTCATCCATTGTGGAAACTGGACTTCTCTTTCTCTTTCTTTACCTGGAATTCTCCAACTCCGACGACGTTCCTTACCATGCTGATCATGCTACCCCATACTCGAGTATTCTTCTGAATTTGTTCAGCATGGCCGAGTTTGGTCTTTGTTCTCAGCAGGTCTTTATCTGCTCAGGGTTCGGAGCCACAGCATGTCGCTGATGCCTTGTGCTCATGAACGGCATCATCTAGCTGGGTAGCATTGTTCTGTCAATTTACCGAATATGGTAGCCGGAAAAACCCTGGTGGACTAAAGGGCAGAACAAAGTGGAAATTTCTCATAAATCCCCAGCCATGAGAGCCGTAAATTTGTATCTTCGCTTTCTGTCTTTCTGCGTCCTTCTGTCTCTCTTCTGTGGCTTGTCTTAATTGTCATGTCTTGGTCGCAGCTATCTGAAGGTCAGAACGCGCAGGATGGTGTCGGATGCATATCCCCAATGCAAATGATTGCGGTCCCATCTCCCGGTTCATCGCACCAAGCTCAAGGCCGTCCTGCGAATTCTTCGCAAGTCCATTCCTCGGTAAGCTTTCTTCTTAGACGTCGTTTTTAAGTACGTGTCTGATTTCTCTATCTCCAGTCGCGTCGGCCCACCGTGAAATTAAGAGACATCGGAATCCTCGCCCCTGGCCAGCTCCATCGCCTTCCACTTCCTCCTCAGAAATCTCCTTCTGCACCTATCATCCCCACCCCTCAAAGTATCCTCGACGGCTCCTATGCTGCCTCCGTCGAATTGGCCAAGAAAAGAGCAACCGACTCCAATGTCGATACCATCACTGTCATATACGCGCCTCGCACGCTGAAATATACGGGTGAGCCGACGATGAGCATAGTCTTTAGCTACGATGGCGGCAGACCCGGACCCACGTTGTTCGACCTGCTGAAAAGGAAGGTAGTCGTTGACCATGGTGAGGACAAGCCATTCAAGGAGACTTCGTGGATAAGAACGAGCGTCACCCTCGATGTAAGCATTCCAGTGCTGCTTCCCAAATGTGAAAAGGCTCATGTTATGTCGGATACCTCGAAGTGGCCTGGTATGATGCCCAATTCAGAGTATTTTTACTGCGGACCAGAGTCGAAATTCCGTACGCGGCAGGAAATTGCTTTCGAAATCGCTGCTATGATTGCCCAACTTTTGAGGGAAGTCAAGTCTGGAAAACGTGCGGTAAGTCTAAGCTCAAATTCTGAAGGTCCTTCTTCCTGCTCATATGCTTTCTCCAGCGGTGGGTGCCAATATCTGGGGAAGGATCGCCTGCAGACTGGAACGTGAAGAAGACGAGCTCCCGGGAGGTGCGCCTCATAGCACTTAATTATTACAAGAAGACTTGGGTGCCAGTGTTAGCTAAGGATGCAGCCAGTGCCGACCAGGCTGCATCGTCAAGCTCTCAATAGCTATTCCTTTTCACCAATAATCTCTGCGGCTATCTCACTGCATATATCTCTACTTTGCATTCATTTCGAGAACTTTATACTTTGTTTCCTCCGCGTGTATCTGCCGTTGAGCCATGATTGGTGCAAGTCTGAGGACGCGCCGCCGCGTTCTCTGTTTCTAATGCCATGACGCGTCCAAGATACAGGGCTATTCAGAAGAGTCTTTATACCTGCATAACAGACATTCTATCGCGGTTAACACTCTTCTTTAATTGGGGGAAAGAGGGGGAAGTCGTTGAATTTGATTAGATTAGATTCCCGGCACGTGGTCGCGTTTTGTTTGAATGCGCGTCATCGATTCGAGTACTTCCATCACTCAAGGCGCCTACATAAGTCTTCTCCTTTCTGAACGCATACCAGTTTCGGCGCAGTGATAAAATCTTTCAAGCAATTTCCGAATCTCTACGACTGGTCATCCAGCATACTTACAAGTCGCCAGCAGTAACTGCGACGGGAATGCTGTGCTTCGACTATTTCAAGCTGACAGCGCTGCCTGCCACGATATCCTGTGCTGGCTATGCGGTTTGGAGGACTGAGGTGCTGAAATACGCGATGTGTCCTTCCAGACTCCTATTCCAAAATCATCAGTACGTTGAAGGCTGTGCAAGAGCGTATTTCGCTGTTCCTGGAACTCTTATACTTAAACCTCCACTACAAGTGGGACCCGCCCTTGTGAAGACACTCCTATGACATGTCTGAATCCTCGGCGGTTCTAATCGGCCTTGAAGTCAGTGAGTTTCTATTCCTTTCATATCATTGTCCTTTAATTCCGTTCCCTGTGTTTGATGACCAACGTACTTTCCAGCCTTTGCTTGCCTTCTTTCAGCGCCTACTGCTATTCTCGGCGCAGTCACCCTGACAGAAATAACAAATATATCTGCTGATACTCAGCACGCTTTGGGCCAGACGCTATGGAGGCGATATGTGGCTGCTGTCGCGGCTGGCATGATGGGGGGCTGGGTGTGGGGTTTTATAATATTGTGAGTCCCAGTTCCAATCAACATTTATGGTTACGTCGAACGCATGTGTATCTCTGCTCAACAGCTGCTGCATTTGCCTTGACCCACAACGACCAAATATAATGCGGGCTATTTGTTTCTCCATTGTTTTAACTACCGCTCTTTGGGTCATATTCCTCGCTCTGAGCCCCTGGCATCCAGGTTCGTAATATTATATTGCTCCGTAGTTGATTTTCGAACCCTGATAATTCACCCACAGAAAGGAATCTTCCATCTGACGTCCGATCATTGACGACAGTGCGCAAGCTCTTCAGAGATGTTCTCGCTCTGAAGTGCCTAGTTATCATAACGCTGACCCGTACGTGCTACTTTTGATTTGTCTATGAATTGCACTTACCTAGAATTTTATTGCCAGTCTTTCTCGCACTCGCGTTGACTCTCACTTACGTGTTGAAAACATCACCAGCCCCGACAGCTGGCAATATTCATGCTACGCCAAGCGATGTCCTCAGCAGGATAACTCAAGACGGATTAGCGGAAGGGCAAGCGCAGTCCTCAATAAAAAAGGATCTGGAGACTGGTCTCAGAGGTGCTACGGACACTCATCAAGAGCCCATATCCACGCTGCAGACAGAAGACAAGTCAGAAACCGAGGCCGGGCGAATGGCGACCATGGACGGAGCTGGTTGACCAATGCCAATGATGTATCAGTGATGAATTCCAACCGTTCAGTTTTCCCCTGCTTGCGCTTGAGCCTCGGCATTTACTCTCTTGCAACTCGCGTCGTCTTTCATATATTGATAGATGGGTACCAATGTCCAGTGTGGAGGCTCCGAACCACCCCGTCTTACGAACTGAAACGCGAGCTACCGCGAAGTGTGTCTCAGAGCGCTGGATAACAGTCGGGTAGCAATTACTGCGATTACTTGAAGGCTTTGAATTTTGGGTGCTCGTGTTGACTGACACGAAGATTAGATCTACTCTATAGATCCACTCCTGGTAACTTGATACGTCTGATTCTATGGTAGTTCGATGTGTATCCCTGCTTCAAGCTTCAAGACTTCGACGTCGGGCACAGCCATGCAGTCACTATTATACTCGGGAATATTGAATGCGGTTGGGAGCCGTAGCGACCCTCAAACGACAATACTGAAAGCTGACAGTCGCTACAACGCCTACTAGTATAGACCTGTCTCGCCCAGTCTCGTCCTACCACCCTGCAGGTCTCAGGGCTCTACACTGTCGGGAATCCTCCGCCGGTAGCCTACAGGGAGAACAAAACCTTACGTTAATCCTTATCTTGTTCCCTTTACCAAGGTCAGCAGGCCGTCGGCATGTACGCAAAGACGTACCTTTCTTGCGAACGGAACTTACTTATAAACTTCCTTGACCTGGGCGGCCTGGGCGTATCTTGCTAACACGTCCCTACGTCATGTCCCAATCGTCCTGGCAGGTCTTGCTCGGTTTCGAATACAGTATGCATCCGTTCCAATTTCAGGGCTATTCTGCATCTTCAAGCTATTGACACCCTCCACACTAGTCCTCGCTAATGCCCTTTCGTTGCCCATCGCTATCCTTGGTGCTGTTATCCTTAGCTGGATAAGCAAGCTACCTGCCGACGTCCGCCACGGGCTGAGAGAGACCCTAGGACAAGGATATGTCGCTTCTGTCACAACCGGCATGATGGGTGGCTGGCTGGGATTTTTTGTGCTAGGGTGAGTCGTGGCCTCAACGACTTTGAACATACGCTGAGCTATCTTCGACAGGTGTTGCTTCTACCTTGACTCGAGACAGTCAAGTGGATTCTTGATTATTGTTGCTTCGGTCGTTCTAGCTTTCGTTCTGTGGGTCATATGTCTGGCCGTGAGTCCCTGGCATCCGGGTCCGTCAGATTTTTTTCTTCAGAATCGTTTTGTGTTGTACATATTCTGACTGTTTGCGCCATAGAAAAAGATCTTCCGCATGACATCCTATCATTGGCAACAGTGCGCAAGATCTTCAAAAACATTCTGGCTCTGAAATGTCTGATTATCTTGATGCTTGCTAGTGCGTATCACTCTGAGTTGTCATTTAAATACCCTTGCTTACTCGATGTTATGACTGCAGCGACACTTGCCTTCTTCTTAACCCTCATATACATCCTGAAAGTATCACCGAGCAAGGGTTCGTCGCAAGCTCCGACAGTCAGCAACACATTGACCAACGTCGTCTACAATAGGGTCGCTCAAGACGGCCTGGCAGAAAGCTCAGTGCAGCACCCGGATAAAAGAGATTTGGAGGCAGCTCTCGGGGATGGTATGGATGTTCACCCGCAACCCATGTCTACACCGCAGATAGAAGATGCCAGATCAGCAGCAGAGGGTGCCAAAATGGCAACCATGGACGGGGCTGTTTAACACCTCACGTCGTGCTCTGCACATTTTGAGAGGTGATGTCGATGCTCATGGCTCTGTTAGTACGACCTACAACGTCAGGAATGGCTACAAAATCTGGCTGAATTACTAACGATGACTCAATGCACTGCCGGTCAACTGACCTGAAGATCATTGCAATTTCCCACTCCTTCGTCTTTAGCCCTTTACCCTTTCCTACGCTGCGATAGTAGGTATTATTCCCAAGACATTCTTGATTTCAACACTGGCTGCAACTTTTACTTCAACCTTTTGTTGACCTTTTGTATGCACTGATATTGAGTGGCTATTTTTGCGTCAATACGCCCCGGGCCGGAAACCATCGTAATTTTGGCTCTGCATTGTGGCAGTGCACGCATTGTGCCTGAATCATGCTGCCACATTGCACGCTCGCAGACGCTCGCACTCCTCTCAAGACGTCTGGACTGGGCAGCCTCAGCCTGTTTCCTGACGCGTTCCGTGCGATAAAGTATCGCAAGTAGGAGGCAAAACGACTATCGGGCTCATTGCGTTGGCAAGCTGATCAGCAGGCTTACTGCAATTACTGGGTTTCCAAATCCTAGGACGGGGGTCCCTGGCATGCCTCGCTGTCAGTTGTCTTCCGAACAGTCACGCTAGAGTTGACATGACCTGGGGCAACCCACCCTGAGGCCTGAGCTGTCGTCACTTGAGCTTTGTCTGCCAGTTGCAGGACTCGACTTCGACGCATTTTGCTCTCAACATGGGGGACGACTTCTGGACGATGGTGGTCGGGTACGAGGCCAGTAAGTCATGTTCAGTTGCTATCAAGAGTCTGTCCAATCTGACTCATCCTTTGCCTATACTGATGTTCAGTCTTCATCAGTGTTTTTTCCGTGCCCCAGGCGATTCTCGGCGCGATCGTTCTGTCGTGGATAAGCAACCTACCAGTTGACCTCCGACATGAATTCAGCCAGGCGCTAGGAAAAGGGCACGTAGGCGTTGTTGCCGTTGGCATGCTGGGCGGCTTTGCCTGGTTCTGCTTGTTCATGTGCGTCACAGTCCCAGTGCGTTGGATCGTACTTGTGCTTATTTTTGAGAAACCTTTTTGAAGCTGTTCCCTCTGCTGTAACACAAAGTCGGCCACGTTTGGCTTTGGTGCAATCATGTTAGCACTCTCGGCCTTTGTTCTGTGGATAGTCTTTGCAGCCTTGACTCCGTGGCATCCTGGTTTGTGCAGCTCGATTCTCTACACACCGCACACACCAGTGACCTGCTAACGCTCACACTATCTCTCAGAATCTAAACTTTCCTCCGACGTCCTATCAATGCACTTAGTGAGGACCCGTTGCTACAACATTTTTGTTATGAAATGTCTCGTTGTTTTGCTTCTATGTTGTACGTGCTGCTCTCTGCAATCTGCAGTTGTGTTCTTCCCTTCTAAACCGAATGCAGTGTCGTTGCTCCTTGTATTGACCCTGAACTGCATCTCATATAAAGCTCAGCCCACGACTCACATCCCGCCAAAGATATCGGCTAGGATATCTCAAGATGGCTCTGCTGAGCCCCAAGCGCGAAGTGGAAGTCAAGAAGCCAACAGTGAAGGCAAAGATGTCTCCGCCCCTACTGTCCAGCCCTCGCAGACTCACGACAAGTCTGTTGTTTATGTGGCCGCCATGGATGGGGCAGATTGAAGTTTGGTTTTGATGTGTCTGAAGCAAGAAGCAAGGCGAACCTTGTTTGGACGTTTATCTTGCCATCGCTTCATCGGCGACTAGATTTCTTCTCGTTTCCGTCATTGTTGGCCTCGTGTAACAAACTAAGTCGGATGTCAGATACCCCCGTGCTATAATTGTCGAGGAAGTCGCCGAGTATGAATTAATGAACGACTGCGCTTTAAATTCCGATGACCCTGGACCGCATCCCTGCCCCTCTATTTAATCAGCAACGACTGCCCTTGTTGCAGAAGGCTCGTTCGCTTCCTTTCAAAAACTTTGGCGAGGCGTCTGCCCGTACGAGGAGCGCTCAGCAAGACCAATGTAAGATGCTGGAATACGTGCTCAATATGATAGCTGTTGCTGGACTCGGTATGTGCTAGTCAACCTTCCATGAGTGACAATCACCTTACCTTGAGCTCTCTTACTCCTCAGTTCTCATCAGTCTCGTCTCACTGGCAGTCCCTGTACTCTGTGGCATTCTCTTTTCCTTGATCACCCATTTATCGTTGCCTGTTCGTCAAGAATTGACCACGGCGCTCGGACGGAGGTACAAGGAAGGTGTGATCTTGGGGCTGACAGGTTGTTTCATTTGGCTTGGTCTGATGTTGTGAGTCCGCGATATACAAACACGTCATTTTGCTGACGGCACTTCATAGATTGCTTGCGTATATCAGATACTCCCAGAACGCTGCCTTAGCCGGTTACTTGCTCTTTATTTCTATAACTCTCTGGATATTTTGTGCTGGGTGGTGGCCATGGAATATGCGTTCGTGGTCCAAATATTTTCATATAGTCAGATTAACAACCTAGTTCTTACAGTTTCCAAGCTTCCGCCTGAACTATTGTCCATGCCAGGTGTAAGGATAGCCTGCAAGCTGTACTTTGCAATCAAATGCTCGGTGGTTGCTATTCTATGCAGTGAACACTACGTTTCACTTTATGTTATTGCCAAATGCTCACCTCAATCATTAGCTTTAGCATTTCTCTTGCTAAGCGGCGCCTGGAGAGTAATCGTGCAGGAAGTCAAAAACAGAGCAGGTTCTGCATTGGCAAATCCTGTGGTGGGCGCTGCAGCTCTAAGACCGAGAAATGGAGTTTTAGAGTCCGTCGTTGCATCTGCGCCGAGTGCAGTGGGGAGAACTACTCGTCCGACAATATTGCACAGAATTTTGTACCGATTCAGAAATTTTAGGTCACCAAAGCAAGCCATTTGATCAAGTCAAAATATCAAGGGCCTCCGAGACTCCATACACACCGTTGGAGTCCTTTCGCCTCTGGTGAAGATAACAGAGCACGCACTATAAGAGTGCACAGCGAGCACCAGCCTGACCGTGAAGACTGAAGCTAAGCTTTGAAGGATCTGTGGCCGTCAGTCATCACGGACCAGTGCCAAGTGGGTCCCAGCCATCATGGATTATCTTTTATCTGCCTTCGAAACCATCAAGCACCATCCATAATGCAAGCCAGCTTGCGCCTGAGGCCTGAGGCCCCATATATCAAAGCTGTCGATGGTTACGCCTAGATAGTATGTGATGGCACCACTGACCAGATTCGGCAGGAACGGTGATGAGGGTGTAAGCTTATGGTTGGAGGTAGAAACTTTTCGAACACGTCAGGTCCCGTAAGTCGAATCCCCAAAATTTTGTTCTTACTAATCTTCCGCCAGGCAGTGATAAGACAACATCCGCTATGCGCGCGTAGTTGTAAAGCTTCAGGAACTCTTATGCCTTTGTGAGCAAATCGTGCATCTTCCGGTTTCAGAGTACAGTCCGACACAGGATCACGCGAAATGGATCAAAATTCATCCAATTTTCTAAGTCTTGGTGAAGGGAACCGTGAGTAGATAGATTTCCATCAAATTTTCATCGATCGATGCACATTGCAGGATTCAGGAGGTCATCTTACGCCGCGTCTATCACGAGGACGACCTGCGCATCACATATAAATACGCGGCTCGATGAGAACGACACCCCAGCCCGGAGCACCCCCCACCTACCACTGACCAAGGTGAGTCCCCTCACGGCTCGAAAATAATTCAAGGACTTACTTCTTGTTATGGTGCTCTAGATCTTAGGCTGGTCCTAAATCCCTACGTTGTGACGTTTGCTACACCTTATTGATCCCGGAATAATTGAAGAAACATGCGTCTCTCGTCTGCTTTTGTTTTCCTTGGCCTAGTCACTGCTAGCGTACTTGCCTATCCTCTTGTGAGTCTCTTGTTCAGAACCTCCCCGCCTGTATGCTAATGCTAATTGATTTCCTACTACGATAGTATGCCGATCCCTCATCCCTTGACATCCGGTCCCCAGACGACGACCTTGCCCTTCGCGAGCTCTACGATTCAGGGTACATCGACGAGTTGGTCACTCGCGATTTCAACGACGAACCTGTCTCCCTCGAAGCACGCTACAGCATACCGATGACGGCGGGAGAAAAGCGCCGCCGACTTCGTCGCCGTCTCCGTGGACGTGCGTTCAATGATCTCGACGATCTTAACACGAGGGAGTTTGGTGAGGTTGACGGCCTCAATGCGAGGGAGTACGACTTTGAAGAGATTGAGGCGCGCAATAGCGGACCCAAGCCTCACCCGCGTGTTCGCTGGGATGCGCGGGAGTACGACGACCTCGACAATCTTGACAGCAGGGAGTTTGATGACGTTGTAGATTTCAATGCGAGGGACTACGACGACTTCGAAGAGCTCGAGGCGCGCAATAGCGGACCTAAACCTCACCCGCGTGTTCGCTGGGATGCGCGGGAATACGACGACTTCAACAATCTTGACAGCAGGGAGTTTGATGAGGTTGACAATTTCAATGCGAGGGACTACGACGACTTCGAAGAGCTCGAGGCGCGCAATAGCAGACCCAAATCTCCTCCGCGTGTCCGCTGGGATGCGCGAGAGTACAAGATGGAGGATATGGATGTGCGTGAGGATTATGAGGAGGTAAATACTTCTTTCACGAGTCCACTGCACTTTTGCTAATTACTTGTCTGTGCCTTATAGCTCGATGCAAGGGNAGACCCAAATCTCCTCCGCGTGTCCGCTGGGATGCGCGAGAGTACAAGATGGAGGATATGGATGTGCGTGAGGATTATGAGGAGGTAAATACTTCTTTCACGAGTCCACTGCACTTTTGCTAATTACTTGTCTGTGCCTTATAGCTCGATGCAAGGGAACCCCGCTTCCATGGCCGTCGCCTTGCCACCCCCATGAACGCTTTCGACTGATGGGCTATGCAGGAAGTTGCTTGACAAGTATGTAGGCTCTCTTCTTGTGTTTAACGCAAGCTGTCTCCAAATACATATACGCGGTGGTCCTCGAGTACAGTGGGATAGTTGGCATTGCGACCGTGGCGGCGGACGTACGGGCGGCGTTTCTGTTGAGATAAATGCCCCGCGAATTGAATCGACGAAACTTCAGGAGATGGACTATGCCGGCATACTGGTGTACTTGAGAAGCTTGTCGAAAGCCTTCTTGGCGTCTCGTGCTCGATCACGCCTCAGGCTGTGCGCCTCATTTCCGACCTTTGATTCCGTAATTCGACTGCCAATGCTTGTCAACAACGATGAAGCGCACAGGATTGACGACCTGGGCCTGACTAGTTGAGCTGTGGCAGGAAGATTCCCACTTAAATATGGAATGCACTTTCACGACCTCTTTCCTCGCGTCTACTTGTACCTTGGCAGACCGAGCTACGTCCTATATCTCTCAACCTCACGATAATCCTCTACTCCCTTCCAGCCTGACGTAGTAATGTCCAGCGACCTCTCGGGCTTAGTAGCACTTCTGATACTCGGTGAATCCACGTATCCTCACTACTTGGTGGACATTCCTCAGCGAATCTAAACAAGTCTTAACCTTTGCTACAGCCTTCCTCAGTCTTGGCTCACTAAGCCTTCCGATACTCGGCGCTGTGATTTTGGGATTGGTGGACCGTTTCTCAGCAGCTGTCCGCGAAGAAGTAGAAGATGTCTTGGGGACCAATTTCAGGGCGTTCATAGCTGTTGGCATGATTGGTGGCTGCGCGTGGTTAATCGTTCTCTAGTGAGTAGTAGTTCGACTCAGGCTTCTGTTGCGACAAGGACTGAATTCTGCGTCAGCTACATCACATTCATCAAGCCTAACTTCGCTGATAATGATCCCGTTTTCGGGTCCTGTCTTTTCGTTTCGGTGATTTGCTGGATCATCTCTGCCTCGAGCTCATCATTGTGGCATGCAGGTCAATGCGCTTCATGGATCCGATTTTAAGACTCTAAATTTTTTTGATATCCATAGAGTCCAACCTGTCCACAGAGGCATTATCCATGATTACAGTTCGCAAGTGGTGCAAGCTGCTCCTCGCTTTTCAGTGCTTGGTGGTCTCGAATATAGCTAGTAAGCTAATTGCTTAGATATCCTGCTTGAGTTTTGATGACCAGCATTTGGGTACAGTATTGGCAATGATGGCCATTGTCGGAAACATAATTCAATCTTCGAGTTCGAAGAATACAGTCCCTACCCGACTCACCGCCAGCGATAATGTGCAGTCCAATCGCAATGCTCTCATTGAGGACGGTGCTGCGGAGGACACAACAAATTTACGACCTACTCGGAAGAATACAGATATCGAGGCGCTTCCTGCGTACAGTGCTCAGCAGGTACCAGAAATTGACAGTGATAAGTCGCCCGGTGCTGCATATATGGATGGGGCGAATTGAAAGTAGGTTGTAGATACGCAAGTATTCGACTATTCTGTCTGTTTGTGATGTTTTACAGTCTGCAGAAATGAATAGTAATCGACTCGCAACTTGAGGGTGCGATTCTAGATCAATCTGCACCATCCATGGTCGAGATATCGATGTCTCTTCCTTCACTCAGTGATGCTGGCCCTTTCTGTGATGGCGCCGGCTTGTTCGAGGGATCCGAGAGTTGCCCTACCCCCCTGTCGGCGGCTTCGTCAACTTGGCTACGTGCAGAGTCGGTAGCACCATCTTCGATAATGAGGTTGTTTCTTGGTGCGGTGGAGGCATTATTATACATTCTGCGTTGTCGTGGTTGTGGACTTTCTGGCATTGCGATTTCGAACACCAGTGCAATCAAGAAAAGAGCTACCACTGGAGCGGAATATTATGAAGTGGCACCAGTCAAATGTCAAAACCATCATACATACAGCACAAATCCGCGATGAGCATGGCTTCCAATGCGGTCATTAACTTGCAGCCTTTCAGGACGTTGGGCATCTTTGAAGCATCCATCGAGAGCTTAGACTCTAGAGGGATCAATCAACGCCATCTTGCTTAGCACAATAATTGAAAGACTGACTTGAGTTTAGCGGCGTCAAAGCAGATGAGACGAGCCAGAGAAGAATGGCGAACGACCCTTGGTACATCGACAGCTTTCCAGCAATCGCTTCCACGGTACCGAAACACCAAAAATATCTGGAGAGGAATACATGTTGTTTTCCATCGATGCGTGATTGAAGAGGCCTTTCAACTTACAGGAGCATGTGCATCCACAATACACCACCAAAAATACTGAGAAAGGCGCCTGGAAAGAATTTTTGACTCAAAGTCTTCTCTACATCTTGGCGAACAGCTTCCGGAAGGCGATCTGCCCATGCAATGACGAGTCCGGCAATGACAGAAATTGGTAAGGAAAGCAAGCTGATGAAGACTTACAATCAACAAGATATGAGAATGGCGCGAGCTTCCACAATGCTAGAAACTTGAAAGTGCTCACCAAAACTGATGACCAATAAGCTACTTGTGAGCTTTCGCATCGCCCTTTCTTGACCGGTTCAGGTGAGCTTTGGTCACTAGTACTAGTAGTAGCCTATAAGCAGTCGTAAACTCGATCTCCAGTACAACAATGATGATGAGGAGTAAGGAATCTCAGAGGTGCACCTTCAAGCATTTATACTATATACTCATGCCATCCAACGGATGTCCAGCCACTATGGGAAACGAAGCTACTAAAATACGCTATGAATATGTACTTAGGTAGCATCGCCTCAAATTCACAGCTAGGCACAGAGTTATTATGAAGTCAAAAATGCCAAAGTGTTCAAAGGTGACTCAATAGGACTAGCTATAGCGCCCATTGTCTCTTTTTACTCCTACGAGTTTGATACATATATTTCGTTGATTTTCACTGTCGTCGATCCTCCGAGTCCAACTTCCTAAGCTAAAAATACTCGAGTAGGTCTGCGAAGACCAGTCATCTATTTTTATCACCACCGCTCAACGCCGTCGACGGTCGTCGAAACATTCCTCCCATCAATCAATCGGCGAGCACAGCACAGGATCCAGGAGACCGTACGCAGCCGTACGCCGCGTCTATCACGGAGACGATCCGAGTATCATATAAATACCCTTGCTCAATGGAAATGATCTCCCAGCCCGGAGCACTGCCCCATTGCCTACCACTGACCCAGGTGCGTCTCTTCGAGACTTGGATGTATTTCAGCGACTTACTTTCGTTATGGTGCTCCAGATATTAGGCTGGTCCTAAATCGCTACGTTTGCTGAACTTTATCGATCCCGAAAGCCTTAGAAGAAACATGCGTCTCTCTTCTGCATTTGTTTTCCTCGGCCTGGTCGCTGCCAGCGCACTTGCCTATCCTCTGGTACGCTGTAGTGCTCACGATGTGCTTTAGAATATTCTCTGATCATTCTTGCCTTTACACTTTAATAGTACGAAGAAAGCTCGTCCCTCGACGCCCGCTCGGCTGACGAGGACCTCGCCCTCCGTGACCTCGAGTACCTCGAAGCCCGCTTCCACAACCCACACCACATGGAACCCGTTCCACGGGTCGTTCGACGTGAGTTCGAGGACGGCGGTGTCTACCTGCGTGGCTTCGACGATTTAGACGAGGTCGATGCACGAGAGTACGATGACCTCGATGACCTCTACGCGAGAGAGTATGATGAGCTCGACGACCTCTACGCGAGAGAGTACTTCGATGAGCTCAACGACCTTGATGCGAGGGAGTACGACGACCTCGAAGAGCTCGAGGCGCGCCATGAGGGTCACCACGGCGGACCCAGCATCACGATCCACCTCCGGGACGACGAGATGGAAGAGTTTGACGAGCTCTTCGCGCGTTTCGGGTACGAGGACGAGATGGAGGATATGGAAGCGCGTGAGCTCGAGGATTTTGAGGAGGTCAGTTCGTCCGCTTGAGTGCTCTTTGTTTTCTGTTGCTCATGAAGTGTACTTTTCTTTGTTTATAGCTGGACGCAAGGGAGCCCCACTTCCACCCTCGCATTGGCATCGTCATCCCCTCTTCCGACTGATGCACTAGTTCACTAGTCCACGCAAATGCGATGTAGGGTATCTTCTTGATTTAAATGCAAACTATTTTCGACTACAAAGGCGTCAGGCAGCACGAAGATTGAGCATCTATCTATATTATACATTGTACGCCGGTGGTGGTGGTGATACATCATCTTGAAACCCTCCAGAAAACCCAAAACAGAAAAAAAAGAGAAAGCGGAATGATGTGGGGTCAAGTGGCACTCGGACCCAGCAACCGTAGAATTTTTGAACTCATGGCTCATGGGGCGGGCGCAGGAGCAGAATATCAGCGTGAGGTGTCCAGCGTGGAGCAAGGGCCTTTAAGCTAATCCATCATGAAGGGACCTTGGTGCTGACCGGTCTAGGTATTGACGAAGACGGATCCTTCGAAATAGCAGCACCTTTTGCAGTTAGTGGGGTCGTTGCAGGTTTTGGTATGGGATTAGGATTTGGGATCGGAGTTGGCGCATCCTGAGCTGTGGATGGTGAGGGGGCGGAGGAGGGGGTAGGTGAGGGTATGGAGGCAGAAACGTCGCTGAGCAGTCGCTGCCTCATGAAACCTACGAACGTCACGACGATGAAGTCGATGAGGTTGATTCCCGCTGGTAGTATCTCGAGGAAGGCTCTGCGCGAACGGGACACGATACCAAGTTTGGCCCGACGATAACGAGCTAGGGGGGTAAAGGTTTGGTCGTCTAGAAGGAGCTGCAATGCGAACATGTTTATTACAATCAAGGCAGTCGATAGAGGGAGCAAAACGACGCACCACAGGAGAATGGACGAAAAGCTGCCACTTGTATCGCCGTGAATCGGGTCCTTTGAAGGCCCATGAGCTAACACACCCAATTGTCAGAATCACCAACTGCAAACAAGATTTCGACAACGCCTACTCACTTCTCCGTCTCTTCCTCGCCCTCCTCCTCCTCGCCATCCTTGGGCGGGCTCTCTATCCTTCTCTGACTCCGCCTCTGGTGTGGCGGAATATCCAGATGCATATTATTCTCGCACAACTGCAAATGTGTGCCCATGACCAGGCCTTTAAACTCGATTGTCCCAATCTCCGTCTCGGTGTGCCCGGTGCTTCGATGGTACCTCTCCAGACGCTTCACGGTCGTGATCGCGGACCTTTTCCTTGGTGTAGATGCAGATGAAGATGGCGCACCGGAGATCTGCGACGTTGAATCAATATTCGCGTTCGAAGTCGATTTTTGATTGGGATTCGCGTTTAGATTGGGCGGCAGATGCACAGACGGCGTCTCTATAGAGAAAAGTGCCTCTCCGTCGGGCGTGATGAGCAACGTGGATATGGGATCGTTGTTCACCAGGCAAAGTTGCATCCCAGATAAGGCCATGGTGGTCCGTCAGGTCGTAAAATTAATGCGAGAAAGGCACAGGAAAGAGGATAGACTATCATGGGCATTTGCGTGGAGGATGGGTGGATTTACTTAAAAGTCGGTGTTTTGTCTGGACGACTCCAGACCATGGAGCTAGGCCCAGAGTGCCAAGACTTCACACGGGCTAAAAATAACACTACCGCCTATTGGGCAGAAATTCATTTAGACTTCAATTAACCAGGGACCAGGGACAATTGTAAGTCTATAGATGGCGCGTAGATTATAGCGCACAAAAACATCTAATCTGCACAACCTCATCGACAGCTAGTTTTGCTGTGCAAGAACCTGGCTCGCAATAAGTTCACAACGCGCCGCTTCTGCTGCAGACTCCTGTTCAACAGTGCTACCACTGACTGTGGTTGTATTCCCAGGACCTTGCGTCAACACGATTCTCGAGCTATTGGAAGTGAAAGGCAGCCATTGCGACGAACGGCTCAGCTTAAATTCGTTGGGGTCACCAGAACGAACGAAAGATAGCCAATACGCTATGAGTTCTTGAGCAAATGCCTCTTGAGTGGGAGTTTGAGGTTGGAACGTTACGCTCCCGTTGAAGCTGAGAAGTCGATGTTGTCAGCCATAGGAACAGGGAGCTTTAAAGACACATACCCTGTCGTACTTCCTTTGAACATCATCCAATTTTCTGCAGCGTGATTCACTGCAGCATCTCCAGGTCTAGCCTGGTTATATCTGTAAGTCCATGAATTTCCGACTGCTTTTCCAAAGGCATTGGCCATTAATGAGCGCTTCATACATTCTCAGATATTTACGACATGATTCATGCATTGATGACCCACCGCGCATCTTAATTCTGAATCTCCGGTCAATGTTTGGAACCGTAAATCCGCAGACGAAGCAAAATCTGACAACGGATATGCCTGATTATAATGAACGACGAGCCTTGTTGGACTGAGAATTTTCGACCAGTTACTCACACTGAGCAATGCATCGATGTCAGCGTCTGTTATGGATGGAAAGAATAGCTTCATGGCCAATGATATATCATCTCCAAATAATCCAATCGAAAGCGTCTCGTTTGTGGTGGCACTGGACTGAGTTGAAAAGATTGTTGATTTTTCTCAAAGGAACATACCCAACAATCAAAGGGACCTTAGCCAACTTCCCAGCCAAAACGGATTTAGTAGGAAAGTCGGTAAGCACCTTCCCATCAATGACTGGATGGAAAAGATTGTATCCTCCCCCAATTCTAAACGAATTGAGAACGGAGTGCAAACAGGAAAATGGTAATAGAGCTTACAGTATATCGTAGTAGGCGGTGTCCTGCGCCATAGCAAGTGCGCTGACGCTCGCGTTTCTCAAACACGCAAGCTGAGCAGCAACGGGTCCTAACCCGCATCCTGCATGATTGGCATAGACATTAAAGAGCGGCTGGTCATGATGAACAGTCGGTTGGACGTCTTTTGCACTTTATAGCGTGAAAGAATAATACTCACCTGCTGCTGTGCAGGCGAAGGCAACGGCGTCCTATACACGCTCTGCGCAATTGCCGCTCTAAACAGCTTGGAATTCTCGCCTCCATTCGCAACAAGGTGAAGCTCAACAGAACTCCCGCCCGCGCTCTCACCGTCAATAGTCACCTTCTTCGGGTCGCCACCGAAGCTAGCTATGTTCTCCTGAACCCATTGGAAAGCTTGTATTTGATCCAAGAAGCCCGCGTTCAAATCGCCGTTGGCCGGGTCATTGAAAGCGGGCGTGGCGAGGAAGCCGAAGGAGGACAGACGGTAATATACGGAGACGATGACGACGTTGGGACTGTGGTTAACCCAGTGGTCGAAGGGCAAAGCTGCTGGGTTCCCATAGATGTAGCCTGGAGAATATAAGCATGGGACAGAAGAACTTCAGGTCAGCATGCTACTCGCCTCCTCCGTGGATATAGAACAGGACTGGTACTAATAAAATGTATAAGTCTCCCTGCTTGCGTCTCTTTGGATGGAGTAACACGACTTACAATCACTGCCTTTCGTCGCGCCAACAGGAGCATAAATGTTGACTTTCAAGCAGTCTTCACTGCCAGCGCCTCCCGCGTCGCCAACTGTCGAGCGAAATAGTACAGGTCAACATGCATACATCCGACACTAGCTCCACAAGCCACACTCACGTCCAGTCGTCCCCTGAATGCAGAAGTCCGGATACTTCGTGGCGTCAACAACCTTACCCATATTTTCCAGAGACACGCGAGTCGTGTTTAGAGGCAGCGGTGCTCTGAACCTTCTGTCACCGAGGGGCAGCTCGGCATAGGGAATGCCTAGGTATGCCACTGTGTTGGGATACGAGCGATTACCCAGGTATTTCGCATAGCCAGTGTCAATGATATCTGGCGCATGCGCACTGGAAGAAGGGCCAGTGCTAGCAAGAGTGAAGAGATCGCTTCTGGGTAAGAGGCCCCCAAGGAGCAGCGAAACAATGCTGAACAACATGATCATGAAGGAAGAGGATTGTCAGCGATTGGAAGGCAGGGAGTTGCTTTCGTTTTGCCTCCTGGCAGACAGCTGGACGGGATTTTAAGAGCTCTTCCCGACGCTGACGCCCTAGAGGAAACTCCGAAAGAATCAAAACATAAAGAGCCTTGACATTTGTACCGCAGCAGACCGCAGCCGGCGCTGGGTCGAGGTTTTGATGAAAGTTGCAAGATAAGAGGCCAGAAAATACACTGCACCGATTTATCCGGGCGTTGACCAATGATCAGGCCTCGGGTCCTCATTGACTAGACGTTCAATGAAAGTATTGGACTATCAGGATGTGAAGGTCACAGCGAGGAGCGGTCCTTGGAACGAAGGGTATATAGATGGGACCCAAGATAGATACATCTGATACAACGGAAGTTTATCGTGCCGAATGAGATTCCACACCCAAAATCGAGGCGCCCTTCTGCAAACAACAAAGGGACACGATCAGCAAAACTTCAAGGAAGAGATGAAGAAAGAAGACAAACCTTCTTAGGACACGACGCCGTAATCCTATTACACCCAAACACCTTGACCTCTTCAAGCATCGAGCAGCCCCCAACACGCTGCCCACGCTTCATCTTTCCCTCCAACCACTCCTGAACGACAAAGTCGTCCACGGCACGACAGAACCCCACATCGATCTTCTTCAACTGGGCCGCGACGGCTCCGACCTTCTTCAGAGCCTCCTCGGAGACGTCCTTCCAGCCGTTGATGTTCAGCTGCTCGAGCTTCGCGCCGGAGTGGTTGAGGATGCTCTCGAGTGCTGCGCCGCCCATGACTTCGTTGCGTGACGCGTCGAGGGTGTATAGAGGAGTATTCTTCCAACCATTGAAGAACGCAGCAAGACCTTCATCTGTCAGCTCTGGCAAATGAGACAGAACGAGGGACTGCAGTGCCTTCGTGTGCGCCGCCAGACCCTTCTTGAGGAACTCATCCGTCAGCTCATCATGCTTCGACACATTCAAATGCTCCAACCCCGCCCCAACAGCCTTCAACAACCTAATCACCATCCCCTCACTACACGACTTCCCCGGCTCCGAAACGTCCAAATACCTCAAGCCCCTCTTCAGCCTCGCGATCTCGCCCAAAAAGCCATCGCTCATCAAGCCTATCTGGCTCAGCCGCAGCTCGACCACCCCCGGGCAGTGCTTCACGAGGCTCTTGACACAGTCGAGGTCGAAGCGCGGGCTTTGGGTGATGAGGAAGCCGGTGAGCTTGGGGTGGGATTTGAAGAATTGCTGCCAGAGGGGCGCGCGGACGAGGAAGGGGCCGAGGAGCTCGATGCGCTGCAGAGAGAGGAGGGAGGTGCAGAAGACTTTGAAGGAGGCGTCGTCGAGGTGGCCGCAGTAGTCGAGGCGGAGGGAGGTGAGGTTGGCGTTGTGGTATGCCAGAGTCTCGAGGGCGGGGGAGGCGAGGTCTGCAGTGACCTGTCAGTGCCCCGTAGGAAGTTGTGGTAGGAGAAACGACTTACTAGTCGCGTCATAAAACGTCAGCGTTAGGTTGGTAGGGCTGTAGAAGAGGTGGGCATTTTCTGGAGTCCTGTGGGCAGCTTGTGAGCAGTGATGAATTAAAGGAAACACGTTGACCTACAAGCTCCGATTTTTCGACAATGCTTTCCCAATTGCCTCGACATTCATAGCTCCAATGTCCCCAAGGGCGTCGATATCATCGATATGTTTGGTGATGAGCTGCATCCTCCATCAGCAACGCACTTCAAGATGCTCATAACAGATTCAGCCTACCTGGATGCAAAGAGAGACAAGCGTCGGGAACCTTCTCTCCTCAAAGTTCGTCACATTCCTCTTCTCCCTCTCCGCAGGTGCCTTGCGCTTCTTGGGTGCCGCAGGCTTCTTGAACGGGTCGTTGCCCGACTGCTTCGCGCACTGGTGGCACATGAAGCCTTGGCCATTGCTCGAGGCCATGGTATACTTCGTCTACAACACCCCTTCATGAGCTGTCATTCATACAAGGAAAAAAAAAACCAGATACTCACAACGGTGAACTGCTTCCCGCACACCGCACAGTTTTCAAAGCTCCCCACAGGCGGTTTTGCAGCGCCATTCGTCCACATCGACTTGGACAGAGCCGTATACGCATCCTCCTCTTCGTCATCGTAGTCGTCGTCATCGTCTTTGATCCCGCGTTTTTTCTTCTCTTTCGATTTGAGCTTGGCCTCAGCCGCTTTGCTAAGCTTGCGCTTCTTCGCTGCGGGCTTGGGTGCCTCTTGCTCCTCTTCCTCTGCGCCTTCGGCTTCGGCCTCGCCGTCGACCTCCATTGGCTCGCCCTCGCCCTCCGCGTTATCATTGTCAGGCTGAGCAGCCTGGCCTTCAGGCTCATCGAGCTCGTCAGAGGCGTACCCGGTCGTCGAATTCTGTGGAGCAAGACAAAATGTAGGGAGCGAGTCAGAAAATTTTGACGTCTCGGTGGCTGTTATGTCACGTACTCTGAGACTGGACCTTCGTCTCGCTCTGGCACTCCTACCGTTGCCATTACGCGCGTTTGCGCTCGTGCTGGGCCCAGGGCTTGCAGTGGCAGAACCAGCGCGACTGGGTCCAGCGGCGGCCTGCTGTTGATCCCTGTCCTGTGTCGCGACTCTGCGCGCGATAGTGGTGGGTGTGATCCCAGACGCCTGTTCACAAATTCTGACGTGTCACTTGTATTTTCTGTCGAGAAAACAGGGTTCACGTACCCTCAGAAACTCTGTCAGCGCAGACGTAGGCCCTCGCACATTATTGCGGCTCATTTTTCTTTCTTTGGGGTAGGGGAAGGAAATGAAAACAGAGACAAGGTGATGGTCGTGTCAGTGATGGCGACGCGGTACCGAGAAAGGCTAATTGGGTTTTTTGTTTTTCGTTCAAAGTCCGACAGATCACGTGCAAAGGAGGACGCGTCGGCTTGCCGCACTCAGCCGAGGCTGCCCGTGTCTTTCCCTCCTCCCACCATCATCTGTCTTTTAAGGTGAGAGTGCAGCGTCTCTGAACGTTAAAACGTGGTGAGTGGCTCAGTAGCTTTGGTATCAAGCTCACTGGCTGGCGATGAGCTGGTGTTTTGTCCTACTCGAGGCAGTAAAGTTGTGAGGTGGTGGTGAGGGGGAGAGCATGATCGTTCAGAGTTGTTCTCCCGAATAATAGTATGCCTTCACTCCCCTTGGATCTCGTCTTATCTTCCCTCGCACTTTGAGGTGCTTGAAATCAAGTGATTGGCCCTCATCTGTGGCTTTTTGAAGTTGTCTGTCGGAGTACAGGCAAGCTAAATATTTGAAGGATGATGGCCATGAACTCAATTGTCCCAGGCTACCACAAGTGCGAAGGATTCTGACGATACCATCCATAATCAAAATTTCAGAGATTTCTCTCAAGTCTTCTTTTCCGTTTCTTGCAAAGATCTTTAGACTTGCCACTCGCTTTAATTCCACCAGATATCCTTGATCTATTCTGATGCATCCAAAACGTCTATGGGGAGCACTAGCCATACAGTATATTATGCTTATTTCTTGTGTTTTGCTACGGAGTCGTCAACATCCAAATCATCGAGATTCAGATGGCACAAAGCGAAGTGAGATAAGACAAGAACTTCCAAGGCTTCTATTCGATTATTCCAGAACTTGTTGAGCAGCAATTCAGAGAAAGGCACGCCTCCTCTGAATCGACGATAGAAGTACAATAAAACTGTCCGCCGAACCAAACGTCCTTCTAATCCTCAAACAACGTAACTTCGAAGTTCTCGATCTTGACTTCTAGCGGGTCGTTTCCTTCAGGGACGGTCGGTCGTGCTCCGAATACGCCCACCAATAAACATCTGTACGCGGCGTCCTCCTGTCCGCGAGGAATATCGTGCCTAAACCACCAAGTGATCTCCCGAATGCCGAGCTTCTCTCCTGTCTCTTCGTTGATGATGTAGACCCACAGACTCTCAACACGCTCGTCTCCCTTCGTCTCCCTCTCCACCTGGATGGTCACTCTTCCGTTGGCGTTTTCGGGCAGGGGGACTAGAGACCAGTCTCCCCAGCGGCTGGTGGCGACGGTGCTGACGAACGGCTTGCCATTGACGAACTCGATGCCCGTCTTGACCCACTTTTTGATGTCCTCGTCGGGAATGAAGAGGGCCAGCCCTCCTTGATCGTACAGCGTGCTCCAGTTCCCGGAGACGGTAACACGGGCAGTATGGAAGCTATGAAGATCGATAGGGGTCGAGAGTAGATATATAGGCGCATTGTCGATATCCGTACTAGGCGGTTTGCGCCAAAGATCCGTCTTGGGGTGCGGGTGAATCGTGAGCGGCGGGTATGTCATCTTCGTCGCGAGCTTGGGCTTGATATCGGACTGCGAGATGGCCATGGCGGAGGAGCCGTGGTGCAGCTTGAGTTTGGGCACGATGGGTTCTGACATGGTTGTTGTTTTGGCGATGTTGCGTCGTTACTGGGTGTAAGTACGCGGCGAGGTGGTTGGATCTGATAAAGCTGCAATCGCCCCGGTTCTACCTCGTCATACTTCCGAAACGGTGCCGTCGATGCGGCCAAAACGTCACAATCGTCCGAAGTTAGAAAGCGCTCTATTTTTAGAGTAGCCCCTATTCGCCCAACTTCGCGAACGTTGGGGATATGAAAGGCCTAGAAAAAGCGTGAACCTCGTCGACTAGTGATGCATAGTAAGGGCATGGTAAGAAAATACCCAAAGGTGAAGGATTCTACAGTATGTGTCATAAACATCCAACGCTTTCTTATGCATTCGTCAAACAAGGGCCGATGATACTCAGTAGGGACGAAAAATAAAACAAACATGTACCTGCTCTGGGTCATATTAAAGCTGGGCATATAGCAGTTCATGGCAATGAGATGAAGGGGTTGACGGCGGTCCCAAAACATTGCCAAAAAATCGCTATTGACAACGGTGTGCATGTGTTTATTTGTCAGAACACCATCAGCAAGACCTTCCCCGGGCCGCTGCATGGCCAAAGTCCTTTCGACTATCCGCACAGAAACACCCGTGGAAGGTAGAAGGACTTGAGAGGACAGAGACAGGAGGGGTCCGAGCAACGAGACGGAAAGTTGAAGTTGCCTGCAAATACGAAAAGTAAGCAAGCCCAGTTTGATCACTCCTTGCTAAGTACGGTACCTGTCGATATTTCAACTCAACCTCGATTCTTCCTTGCTCCAACCAGAAATCAAGAGGACCTCAGAGAAAAGGATCGGTAGCGCGCAAGAAGGTATTTGTCGTCATTTGAAATATAGTCGTTGTATCCATTCAACATTGCTACGTGGCAGGGCAAAGCTGCGCCGCATGGAAGCTCACAATGGCAACTCCCCAGTACGACATTACCGCCTTAAACCTCAAATCCTTGCAATTATTTGCACAGAAACTTCCATAGAAGGGACGAAGGCCGGAGAGAATAAAGAAGCGGGAAGGAACCGAGCATTGAGAAGAAAGATTTCATACAAAAAATATTATGAAAAGTACGCCCATTCGTTATCCTGGTCGATTCTCTACACCAAGTACTCATTGACGCCGGCTAGAAACAAAGACATGCTCAGGGAGAAGGCCCGCGAGCGTGCTGCAAGGTATCAGCATCTAAAGTGACCTCGTTATGTCCATTCAATGATCATGATTCAATGCATGGCAGGGCAAAACTTCGCCGCATGGAAGTGGAGACACCAGAGCAAGCTGAGGCGCGAAAGCAGCGTCTTCTGCAGGCCGCTGCTCGCTATCGAGCCGCCCTTAAGATTCGAAACCAACAAGCACGCGAGCTGTATGCACGACAGCTGGAGTGCTCCATGTGAGCGAGCGAGGTGGAATTGACAAACCAAAAAGGACTATACCATACACTTGTGAGTCGTCTCCAATATTTGTCGTAGAACCCTCGACATATTAAACTTCACCAGAGAATAAGCGAGGGCAAAAGTATTACACTAATCATTATAGAGGAGAATGGGTACAATTCCCAATGATTACTATGCAAAATAATAGTACTAGTCAAACACCGACATGAATATACGGTATCCACGCCAGCAATGCCTCTGTCGAACTTCCAAGCTGCTCTCTCAAATGCTGCATAGCAGCATGAAGAGCCTTCGCAGCATACCTGCCATCCAACCCCCCTTGCGAGTCTTCCAACAAATTCCTATAAAACATCTCCGCAACCCCCGGTGCATGCTCGTCCGAAATCGACCACATCGTCGCCACCACACTGCGGTACCCAGCCGCCAGCATCCCAGCCGCCAGGTGCACGGCCTCCTCAGGGAGCTTATCGTCCCCTGCACTCGTCTGACATGCGGACATGAACGCAAGGTCGGCGTATGGGAGATCCTTCTTCATGATCTCGGACAGCATGAGCGGGCCGTCGTGCAGGTGGATGGCGCTCTCGAGAGGGTTGGTGATTTTCTGGGAGGCGTGGCATGCGAGGTGGATGCAGGAGAAGGATTCCATGGCGCTGGAGATGGCGGAGGTGGTGGCGTTTTGGGAGGTGAATAGGGCGGATTGGATCGAGTGCTTGTTCAGCTGCTCCTGCGTCGCTTGGACTTCTTCGACTGTGCACGGGATAGGCGATAATCCCGGGGTATCAGGTTGGCTTACAAGCAAGACGCCCTTCTTGGACTTGGACTCCGAGCTAGGTTCGGGGCGGGATCGTAGTCTGGTTAGGATGCTAAGCGTTGGAGTATAGGAGGAGACGGCATAATCCGCCAAGCATGATCCACGACTGTTCTGTGCTTCGTAATAAGTTCCTGCAGCGTGAATTGGGAGAAAAGCGAAAGGGCCTGTTGGACACCACCAGATACGAGGCAGGTCCTCACTGTCGTCGGGAAGCTAAACCTTTGTCAATCATGAAGTACGGTCCCAAATGAACATGAGCGCACCTGAATTGCCAAAGTTTGCAAGATAGGCTCAACAAGGTCAGTCCATAAATCAGCCAGTACCTGCTTAGGGCTGACGTCGGCTGAAGGGCGATGGCCAAGCCGCTTGGTTCCGCGACCCTCATCGGTCAGAGCCTCGTTCAGACCAGCATACCTCGTCCTTAATCGACGAGACGAAAGGTAGCCCCGCAAGCCCTCCGCTAGGTGCATTGCTTTGTCATAGGAAAAGCGTTCCAAGGGTATATGGATCGGCTCGTCACAGTCGGCCATGAGCGCTAGCGCGTCGCAACGATCTTTGTCTGCGTTAATGATGATCACAGGTCCTTCAGTCGGGAGGTCTCGAATAAGGTCTGCGAATTTCTTGGGTTGAAGGAAGTTTTCGAAACTAGGAAGCGCTCGAATAGATTTCAGAAGTTCATCTCGCTCTCTTGAAGTCTTGAGGTGGTTGTGTGCCTCTTCCTCTTCACCTGGCGTCGATAACATACTAGAGCTCTGGGATTCTGAACGAGAACTAGCGCTTTCCAGCTGTCTCGACAAAAGGCCAAGACGATCCGCAAGTGCAGGATCATAATCACGGAGGTCGTCAAGAGGGCTCCGAAGCTGATTGATCTGGTTCCAAACGATGCAGCGGCCTTGTTCTAACCATTCCACCGCTTTGTCAAGTTGATCAACGGATAACGCTGCGGCTGCTGCCCTGGTGGATAATTGAGACGAGTCCAAGAGGACTTCATGGCGTCGCCTGAACGTATTTTCTAGACTAGCGTTGAAGGAAAGCAGGTGGATGATGTGCTCATGAGCGTCCAGCAACTCTGATCGAGACCCGAAGCGTGACCTAGAGAGTGCAGCCCATTGCTTTGCCGCAAGTAGAAACACGTAAGGAGGTCCTGTGGAAGACTCGGCGGCTTCCCGAAAAGCTGACACGGCAAACTTGAACAATTTCACCTCCCCTGATCTTTCGAAGCAAAAGTGGTACAGACGACCGAGGTTGTTGAGCCTAATCGACCTCTCAGGGTGGCCTTCTGGCGTCAGCTTGAACGCTTTTTGCATGAGTTCGACAGCTTGCTGGATATCAGCACCTTGGCTTGTAATCTGAAAGCGACAGAGGAATGAGATGCCCAGCTCGTGAATCCATTCTGAATAGTATGGGTGGCCCTCTGGGACGAGCTTGACAGCACGCTGCAAGGTCGTGATTGTCGTGGATATATCCGAGAGGCTTCCAGTCCTTTCAAAGCGTCGGAAGAAAGATCGCGCAAGGTTGCCCAGAAAGCCAGGTAAAGAGGCGTGTCCTTCGGGTGAAAGAGCAACAGCTTGCTGCTGGACGCGAATGGCTTCGAAAATATCTGCCAGATCGTGCATCCGTTCAAAACGAGCCGTAATCAACGTCCCGAGGTTGTTCAATTGGCTGGGCAATTCTGGGTGTCCATCTGGCGTGAGTTGACGGGCCCGTTGTTGCGCTTCAATGGCTTCAGAAATATCTGTGATATTACCGGTATGTGTGAAGCGCATCAACAGGGACTTGGCCAGATTAGTGAGGGTTGCCGCTAGGTACATTGGATTGTCGTCTTGCATGATTTGGAGGGCACGTTGCTGGAGTTTAATTGACTCTGAAATGTCCATGGTGTCGCCCGCAGCTTGGAAGCGAAGCGAGTAAGATATACCAAGGTTGGTGAGATAGCCTGGTAGTGACGGATGCCCTTCTGGAGCGAGTCGAAGTCCCTTCTCTCCTACTGAGACCGCTTCTGAGACATCTGAAAGATTTCCTGTACGTCCAAAGCGAAGAGACAGAGAGTTACCAAGGTTGCTGAGCATGTCTGATAGGTCTTCGAAGGTGTCTGGGGCCAGGCGTATGGCGTGACGGTGTTTTTCGATGGAACCAGAGATATCTTCAAGGTCGCCGGTGAGCTCAAAGCGGCGTAAGAATGCGTTGCCAAGGTTGTTGAGTCTTTCTATCAGATCTGGGTCTCCTTCGGGAGTGAGATCAACTGAGCGCTCGAGGACCTCGATTGCTTCAGAAATTTCTGCGGGATTTCCTGTTGACTTGAAGCGCTCGGAGAGCCACCCTGCCAAGTTGAAAAGTAAAGGCGGGATGAGTGAGTGTCCTTCTGGCATTGCGGCTACCGTTTGACGTCCAATGCTGACTGCAGCACCTATGTCTTCTGACTTCTTCGTAATTTCGTAGCACTTCTTGTAAGCAAGCCCCACGTCGTTCCTATAAGCAGCGAATCTTATGTCGTCTGGTGTCAGACGCCCAGCGGCATCCTGAAAAGCCTCGATGGCTGCCCGAATGTCGTCCTCCTTTTGAGACCTCGCGAAAATCTTCCCGCTTTGAAGTCCACAGAAGTGCAGACCATCAACCTTCAAGACATCATCTTCTGATAGGCTCTGGATGACTTCATGAATTGCCAGCGAATTGACGTAAACTGACGGTAAACCATTTGATATAGGCGTTGAAGCCCTCGACAGAAGGTATGACAAACTCACCGTTGGATTTATTGTCAATGATATTTTGTAGAGTAGATGGCTCAACGTCCAAACAGATGACTAGGGAGGGGAATTCCTCTGATTCCAAGTCGAGCTTCAAATCTGCTCATAGACCTGGGGTCAGCGTTTGGTTCCATCATTTGCTCTCAGGATATCCTTACGAGCTTCAGGCAACGAACTTTCCCTGGCTTCCGTATGACGGGAAGCCTCAGAACAACAATTGCCGTCTAGTGTTACGCAGCCCAAGTCGCCCAATTCAGGGGATGAAACGACGATTAGCACTTCACTATCTGGAGATACAAAACTAGTACAAGACCATCAGCACGGTCGAGTCGGAAGTCATAAGCAAAGTAACGGCCTCACATGCAATCTTTACTAATGTCTTTCCGGATCCATCTCGTTGGTGATGTCCTTCCGAGCTTGAGTGAGCGCGGTTCCGCCAGGTCCATGACTGTCAATGTGAGCCCAGAATCAAGATCGGGTGTCATGCCATCCTCGGAAGAGCATTCGACCCAAATATCTAAAGCATGCCAATCAGAGCTTGATGATGGATTAATGGATGGGAAGGTTTGCTGACCTTTGACTGAGTAAAAGCTGGACGAGTTGGCTACGGGTCAGCTAAATATCAAATGATATGGCAAGAGTACTGACCCATGGGCATGATCGTGTACGCTCGACATTACTATGGGGAACAATGCTGAATGATACTGCAGATAATCGACTGGAAGTCCAGTCTTATAAAGAATGACGTCTAAGCGAAAAAGCTATACACGCATGTTGCTGGCCGCAAGCTGCCGCCAACGCCCTCGGACTGCGCAAGATGTCAACCAATCGGGGAGGCATATGTCCCGAAGCACAGGATCGTCGACGGTAGATTGTGTCCTCGTTCTATGTTTGGATGGAAGAGAAGCACCTTATTTAAAGATAGAGATGATTGGGATGACTCTTATAATAAGTGCACAGCTCACGGTAAATGATTGGATGTTCGACATACGAGAAAGATGGCGGTGGACAACGCGATTGCCCTGACTGACGGACGATCTACAGTTTTCTTCGGAAGACATCTGTTGAAAAGTGGACAAGGGTCTGATTAAATATTTCATCCCTCGAGTTGCGGACAATAATGGCGATATTTACTAGGACAAAAAAGTGAGGTCAAAGGGAGTTGACGCCAGTGTAATCAAAGGCACAACTGAGTCAGTATGGAGGGACTACCGCAGACCAGGAAATTATATACTTACCTGAGTAAAACAGTGCCTCGCATATGTTATGAGGGACCCAATTGCCGCCACTGGCACAGCTCAGAGCTGCAGCCTGCCAGTGACATCGGACTTGGTCGTCGTCGTTCTACACCAACGCGAGATACATTCTAATTTATGCCTCATTCGATGATTCATCAATATCACCGTGAGCCAGGGAAGCTTCATAATACTTGCTCGCAAAAAGCGTGTTTCTCTCAACGGACATTACGAGTCGATCGAGTCGGATGTCGGGATGACACCCGCAATTTGCACTGCAGACACTGAGACTGTGCGTGAGAATATCTTACTCTTTCAGGGACGAAACGCGCCTTTTGCTCCGTCTTTCCGTTCATTCCTGAGGCACTCCTCCATCATTTTGCCAGTCGCTCCATGTTAACTGGGTCTCCAGCAGCCTTAGAAGAACCTCGGAGAGCATGCAGTTGTGAAATGGCTTTATGAGCGCGTCATACTCGTGCTAGATTGCCAGGTGGCAGACTGTAGTGTAAAAAGCAAGGCATGGGCAAGGCGCAGGTTGCAGTGGCTCAAACGCCAATCTTGTGGGCCGCATGCCTGACGCGGATCAAGGGCATTAGGGATGTAAGTACTTTCTGCTCGCGTTGAAGGCCCTCTTTCTTGCAACTGAAGTCCTCAAGATCTTTGACCAGCCGCAGGCCGAATCCTTAAGGTTCGAAGTTATCGTTCAACATGGCAAGGATGCAAGCTGCGGGACGTGAAGAGGGTAGTCAGAGATCGAAAGATATATTGATTCTGTGAGTTTTTCGCTCTATGGCCAGAGGCTTCTGACGAACTTACCATTTAAATTCTTCAGAGTTATGGGTCTGACAGGGTCTGGTAAAAGCACTGTAAGTCTGATAATATCTCCTCTGCAATGTTTCCCTGACCGATTGCATCCACAGTTTATCAACAGTCTTGGTCCGCATTACCGTATGGTAGTCGGCCATTCACTGACGGCTTGCACGCAAGAAGTTATGGCGACAACGCTCAAAACTCCCCCTAGCGCATTGCAAGGCAGTGAAAATCATCACCTGCGAGGGCGAAATCTGGTGCTTGTCGATACTCCAGGATTCGATGACACTCACCGCCACGATTGGGAGATTTTGGACACCATAGCGAGCTGGTTGGAAGAAAGGTACGTTTACCTGTCCTCGCATCCTGCTTTCTCAGTACACGTCTGATTTATCGAAGCTGTCGTCAGCAGTACATTGTTGGCGGCATAGTCTATCTGCACGACATCTCAAATATCCCTCTGACCACTGCCGCCAAGTCCAATTTCACCGTCCTAAAGGCATTTTGTGGCGACAGCTCATCGAAGTCCGTTATGCTCGGGATTACAAAAGGCAACAAGCTCTCAGCGAAAGAATGCAACAAATACGAAAAGGAGTTGAAAACCAAACATTGGCGGTTTTTTGTCGAACATGGTGCCCAGGTTGTGCGGCTTCCGGATGCAGACCAGGGTCGATCTGCTTTGCAAGGCATCAATAACATTCTTTCCCGGATGCCAGAGGGTGGCATCAAGTTGAAGGTCCTAGAAGAGATGACCTCAGGAGCGAGCGTTTCTCAAACGACTGCCGGGAAGCTTTGCAGGCCTAGAAAGAAGAAGGGATGGGGTAGTACTATCAAAAGAATCTTGACCTTTGGTGTGAGTACAGTAGTCATCGTTGGCGAAGTATATGAACCAACTGACCCACAAAACAGTTATTGTCGTAGTCAATTGCCCAATATAATGCGCCAGCCATTCCATTCCTTCCTGACTGATAGTCAGTTGACTGCTTCGGAAGCCAATTGCTTTGCCTTTTCGCCCTCGTGTACTCTTGGCTACTCCGCCACAATACCAAAATATCGCAAGGGCGATGCCCAGGCTGTGCACTTGCACTGCAGGCTCACGGCGAAGGATCGGCTCATGTGCTGTAAGAAGCAAGGCAAAGAAATCTGCTCGCAGTCCAGACCCATAGTCCGTTGCACCCTCTTCAAGTTTGTGCTATCTCATCTTCCCTGCGACCACTCGTATTAATGAAACCTTGGACGACATGCACCCAATTTTTTATACCTGCAAGCCAAGCACACATAATGGCAGCGGCTGGGTCCGATGACCTCGCAGGAGTTCGAGAATGCACATATTACTTAAAGGGCAGTACATAATGAACCTGCGAAGTGAGGAACCCCTTCTTGCCATTCTCTCGGACGGAATAGTCACATATGGCAGAACTGCTGATAGTTCTTGAATGCGGTATGTCCACTGCTCCTGCTTTTTGTCTATGTCGTTGATTATCTTGTCTGCTCGTCTTCAGTAATCATCAGCATCTTATCCGTTCACTCCTTCGTTTTATCAGCTATCGTATTATCTTGGTTCAATCGTCTGCCAACTTCGGTTCGTGAACCTGTCCAAAATGCGCTGGGATCGTCATATGTTGCTTTCATCGCCGTCGGTATGCTTGGGAGTATTCTTTGGACAGCGGCTTTCACGTACGTCATCTTAGTCCGACTTTGACTCCAGGTGTACTGATCCTTCTTTGATCAGGGTATTATTCAACACCAGAGACTGGATCGTGGTTGCTACAGCATTCCTTGCTACTGTGTCTTGGATAGTGTTCGCATCTGCTGGTCCTTGGCATCCTGGTCTGTGCGCAGCCAGTCTTTGAGGATTCAAGCTGACGCCCGATGATGTGTGTTACCGTTGACAGATAAACAGTTGCCACTTGAGGTTTTGTCCTACCAAGGAGTTCGATCTGGACTCAAAGAAATATTGGCTTTGAGATGTCTCGTTGTCGCGACTTTAATCTGTGAGCGTTTTTCTATCCAAGACGTGTTCAGGGCTCAAAATTTCAAATTGCTGTAGCAGTCCTTATCCTTTGCTTGACGCTATCTTTGAGGGCGACATCCGGTCACTGGAACATTAAACTCGACAGGCATAGAGCTTACCAATGTAAGCCCTCGCGACGGAAGAGAGATAGAGTTATCGACCCGCAGCCCAGGACAGTGGGGAAAGATATTGATTTGGAAGCTGGTAAAGATGAGGCATCTCCGCCTCCAGCGACTCATCAAAACGAAAATTCAAAGAAGGGAGGCAGTGAACGTTAGGGAAGCTACGGATTGCGCTGACTGAGGCATTGGCTCTCTCATGCAAGCAACATGCGTAATTTATGGGTCGCGTAAAGGAAATAGCATAGCACAATGTAATACAATGTAATTTGGCAATGTAATAGAGAATATGTACCAAGGGGATATGAGATGTTCACGTGAAGAAATAATTGATGGGATACAGCGGGATACAACTTTACCTTCAACTTCTTGACTGCGTGCTCCCAGCGTCATGAACCACCAAAGTTCATTCCATGCGCCACTTCTTATGACTCCCGCTGCAGCGTGTTTCGAAATATGTCTGTCCTGATTAGGCTCTCTCGTTCGCTCCATGTACCCATTGGAAGATTCTCCCGCCCTGTCGTCGGACCAGGGTACTCATGAATAGACAAGGGTGAGGAAGAACGGTGCAGAGAAAATGGTACTCTGGGCCTGACTTTGGCTTCTTGACTCTGTCTTTGAGGTGAACAGCCATTCCTCTGTTTTGCATCTAAAAAGCAACTAAAAAGTGACATTGAAAATTGTAGTCAAAGCCCCATCTAACAACACGGAATGTCGACACCTTTCCTCCGATCTCTCACATCCAATCTGCAACTCAGAGATGAGGACTACTTCGGACTTGGCTCAGTAGAGGTATCCACACCACCACCGGGCTCAGGAGAGGGCGGCGTACGGCGACTAGCTATTACAGCCAACAGGCTCGTCGAGCGCCCCCATCCTGATGTCTCGACGCTCCCAGACGTGCTAGCGTACGGCGTGCGGACCTATGGTACCAAGTTCAACGCAGTTGGCTGGCGTGAAGTCATCAAGGTTCACGAAGAAGTGAGAGAAACGACGAGTCGTCGGTGGGGAAGAGGTCAAGCAGAAGAAGACGTGGAAGCTGCTTGAATTGAGCGACTATCACTTTTGGAATTATGTTGAATTTGCAGAGGCGGTTGAGGAGGTGAGGAATGGGCTGTTGGAGATTGGTATTCGCCAGCAAGATGTAGTCAATGTCTATGCTCAGACAAGGTAACTTTTATTTTTTTGTCCGATCCATTCATGGTCACTCACAGACACCCGACAGCGTAAACTGGCAGCTTATATCGCATGGATGTGCCTCTATTTCAACAGCTATTGCAACTGCCTATGACACGCTAGGTGTCGATGGGCTGGCACATTCTCTGAAGGAGCCCGACTGCGTGGCAGTCTTCACCAACGCAGATCTCCTACCAACGCTCGCAAAGGCCTTCACAGAGGCATCAAAGCTAAAGACAGTCATATACGATGGCAAACCAGACGAGAGCCTCCTAAGCCGCATGAAAGAACTGCGAGGCGATGTCCGCTTCATGCGCCTAGGCGAGCTACGTGCTTTGGGTCGAGAACAGCCGAAAGACGACCCTCAGCTCAAAGCCACTCTGGAGGAGAGGAAGCCCACCTCGGACACCCTAGCCTGCATCATGTACACCAGCGGCTCCACTGGGAACCCGAAAGGCGTGTGCATCACCCACGGCAACCTTGTCGCCTCTATCAGCTCCGTCACCATCGTCTTTGGGCCGCACGTCCCCGCAGGGGACATCTACCTCGCCTACCTCCCCCTCGCTCACGTCTTGGAGTACATCGTCGAACTCTGTGCTCTGTTCGTCGGTGTTACTAGTGGGTATGCCAGGCCCAAGACTTTGACTGATGCGGGTGTGAAGGGGTGCAGAGGCGACTTGGTCGCTTTGAAGCCCCAGATCATGTTTGGTGTTCCGAGTGTGTGGGAGACGATTCGGAAGGGAATTGTCGGGAAGTTGAACGAGGGTGGGGCGGTGAAGAAGGCCCTGTTTTATGGGGCTTATGAGGCGAAAAAGAGGGGCACGCCGCTCTTTGCGAGTATAGGAGAGAGGGTTGTGTTGAGCAAAGTGAGGGAGGTCACCGGTGGGAAGCTTAAGTTTGCCATGAATGGTGGTGCTGCAATCAGCAAGGAAACTCAGGAGTTTTTGAGCGTCGCCCTTATGCCTATGATGCAAGGTAAGAATTTGTTGTCTGGAAATTCGTCCTTCTCCTAGGCCTTTCCTTGCTAACAACCTCCTTCGCGCATTAGGTTACGGCATGACCGAGTCTTGTGGCATGTGCAGCCTGCTCCCTCCAGAGCGTATCGCCTTTGGCGTCGCTGGTCTTCCAGTGCCCTCCATCGAAGTCAAACTCCTAGATGTTCCCGCTTCCGGCTACCTCTCAAGCAACAACCCACCTCAAGGCGAGGTCTGTATCCGCGGGCCCTCTGTATCCAAGCGGTATTACAAGCGACCAGATTTGAATTCGGACGAGAACATCTGGACGAAGGATGGGTGGTTCAGGACGGGTGATGTAGGGATGTGGAATGCTGATGGGACATTGAGCCTGATAGACCGGTGGGTTCTATCGTCCGTGGGTAGTCATTGCAATGGTTGATCTCCGTTATCCAGATTGAAAAACCTTGTCAAAATGTCCAACGGAGAGGTCAGTTCCTACCAGGATTGTTTTGTCAATCTTTATTCTTACCTTCATTTGTCCAGTTCATTGCGCTCGAAAGACTAGAGTCACTATACAAATCATGCGACTACGTGTCAAATCTCTGTGTACATGCCACTCCAGGAGCCAACAACCCCGTTGCCGTCATCTTCCCTCACGAAGCCAACCTACGACATGCCATCTCCCTTTCAACCGATCCAGCTCTCGCCCGCCTTCAGGATGCAGACTTCGCGGCCATTTGCTCAGATCCATACGTTAAGCACCTCGTGCTGAAGGAATGCAATGCCGTCGGGGCGAAGAACGGGTTGAAGGGGCCGGAGGTGTTGTGTGGCGTCGTACTGACCCCTGAGGAGTGGACGCCAGAGACAGGGCTGGTCAGTGCTGCGATGAAGCTGAAGAGGAATGTCGTTGCTCAAGTTTTCGAGAAAAATATCAAAGTAAGTGGGCACTATCATTTGGGTCTATTTGTCAGTCTCATAGAATACCCTGCAGGACGTGTACGCCTCTCTATGAAGTTGCCACCAAACTTGCATCTCTAGAAATATGTTCGACAAAATATCAACCCTTGTAAAACCGATCTCAACATAGACATAGCCGGGAACTCTGGAGGAGAATACAACGGCGAGCAATCAAGAAGAACAACGCACCCACGAGTAGTGGGAAGAAGTTCAATCAAACGTAATTTTGCGTAATATACGAAATTTAGCAGACCGTACGTAGGGTTTTCACGTCTTCGTCAAGTAAGGGTTCCGTCCATGTAGAACAGGACAGCGCTGCCCTGTATACGTGCTGGCCCTATCGACGGTTCGTCGGTGAACAAAGGGCCAGGCTGTTGCCTTGGGCCCATAAACGCGCTACACGTGACTGACGCGTTGCTCATTTGTCGACGCGTAGTGCGTGATTGTGGCTAATAATAACACCTCCCACACGGAAACAAAGAGCGTGGTTTGTTTGAAATTGAACTTCGCAGTCACCAGGCACATCCCCATCAGCTTTCTTCCGACCGAAATCGTACTATAAGGGCAAGCCCCAACGGTTCTGGTTTCTTCGCTTACACCACGTCTTGTCTCGCGCGTCTGCACCGCTGCACGTCGCTCTCGGCCCTTTTCCAGGTTCTGATTCCTTCAGCACTGTACAGGTTTCCAACAAACTTCAACGAACCAACGCTGGTCGTCGTTTCCCCCTGTTCATTGTAATAATGCGTTATCAGTTCCCTCCACGGATCCCCCTGAGGACACGCTCTCCTAATTCTCCAGCCGACAGCAACCACACAGCTGCAGCTCAGCGTTCGAGTGCTACGTGCTCGGTTTCGCTTGCTAGCGTATCCGTGTCTGGAAAGGCAGGGTCGATTGACAGCACGTCATGCAGTGTTGGGAGTGGTTCGGATGCCACCGCCATGCTCGTTGACTCGTGTTCGAGTTCTCTTGTCACGGCCTCGCCTGCAGGACAGCAAAAGCCCAACGTGCCCGTGCCATTTCCCAAGCGGCCTCATTCCCTCCTGCGTTCTACAACAGCGTCGACCTCCCAACTTCGAGCACCGCCTGGAGATATGAGCTCGGTGCCTTTCGTCGGCCTCCAAGATGCGGACGATTACGAGGACGACAACAGCACAGTGAAGGATATTGACGACCACCGACGCAAGCGCACACGGACGTCTGCTTTTTCTTCGACTGATCGCATTCGGGCATGGCGCTCAGAGGTGACTCTTGGACTTCCACCTCCGAAGGCAGAGCACAAGTGCAAGCCTGTATCACTGTCGCTGTCGGATATCCCAATGTTCCCTCCATTTGTGGATCTCACCCCTCTCACCCCTCTACCGTTGTACAAGTTGTCCATGAATGGTACTCGTTCCGCCCACGCACATTCACTCTCGATGCCATTACTCTCGCCCCCCGGATCGCACCTTATCAGGCTAGCTGCAGAACCGTCTCCCAAAGTCACCCTCGCCGAGCTCGAGAATCTGATTCTTGATTTGCGTTCGCCTGTGCCTATGTCTTGCGCGGTGCCATGGAGCCTTCGCCGACGTGCAAAAGCCATGGACACAAAGTTCCAACGAAAGGTGTATAGAGCCCTTGTACATGGTCTTGAGAGCAAGTACCTCAGTCGGCCTGACGAAAGGCGTACATCAATAGGCCCCAATGACGCGCTGGGTACGCACTCGAATCTCATTGTCGTCCGGAGTTTAACCGCGTTTCCTTTGATCATCTGTGCAGGTCCCGACGACGTGCTCAACCCAACGTCAAAGCAGTATTTCGACCTCCAGGACGCATCTCTGGCTCATCGTCTGCAGGGCCACTTGATCATGAACGGCGTCGACCTTCACAAGCTCGACATAGACCCAGTCGAGAGCGCAGCCCCTGAGGTCTCCCCGGATATTTCTCTGCCGCCAAGTCATGGGGCTGCGTCGCTTAACTCTGCCTCTGCCCCTTCGCTGCGGATGGATGTGGATGAAGAAGTTCGCCCCGATATTCATCCGCCCGCCGTTCCCGCTGGAAAGCCAGCCTCTTCTTCCGCCACTGTCACCGCCTCGCGCCCGCCCAAGCCGGCCCTCTCGTATGAACAGGTCGTCGCGCGACTAATCCTGCGCCACTTTGATACACCCCGGCAGTCCACGAAAAAGTCGACACTAGCTAGGTATCCCAGAGCGCGCTCAGCTTTGGCAACGACCTGCGTCACTTTGAAGTCATACTAATCGTGATATCTGAAAATATTACCTGCGTATCTCTTACCCTTTACGATTTCTTTTCTTCTCGCTCACGACACCCACCACACACTATAATCGACATCTACTCATCCTCATTGCATACAACTCATACTCACATCGTCTGTCCTTACACTTTTGCATAGTCACTCACGCTCCTTGACGATTTTTACTCTTTTTTTCCACACATATAATCGAGCGCAACCTCGTCTGTCATAGTAGTCCAATCAACAAACTTGAACATCATCTTCTGCTCAGATCCTGTCAAGCATGGAGCTTCTGTGAATCAAACAGTAGTATGGAAGATGCTGAGAAAATGATCTAATAAATAACTTCTAAATGTCTAAAAATACAGGTGAGGGGTATTATGTATGGTACATTACGGGCGGTGGTAGGACAACAAAAGACGATGGACAACAGATAGCAAAACAATCTATACACCAGGAACGACGAGCGACTTCATTGGCGGATTCCAGTCCGCACCGAAAGCCCTTCTCAAAACATCCATCATCGACATCGCTCCCGTCAAGCGGCACAACTTCCTTTCCTGCCACCACCCCGACTTCCGCCACCTCTCCTCTCCAATCCATATTTTTCTCATCTCGTCCCTCGTCTGCGCATCCGCTAGCCAGAATTGATAATAAAACCACTCCGCGCCGCATTCGCCTAGGAAGCCGCGTTCCAAACTGGGTACGAGGCTGGGTGAAGGTGTGATACCTTGATGGGCGGGAGCAAGGGGATCATTCATCCATACGGTGAAGATGCGCTCAGGGAAGAGTAGGAAAAGGGAGTTGAATATGTCTTGATCGATCCCGACGAAGAGGTTTTTGGATAGATAGTAATAATGATATGCGTAGAATATTTTTGAGAACCATTCTATGGTTGATGGTGAACCGCCGAAAAATGAACCTGGATGGAAGAAATGGGGGTCAGAAAGTCTGGGTATCACGATTGGATGGAAGACATACCTTCACTGAATTGTACAGAGTTAGCTATTGGTCCCATGTCTTCCTTCCACTCCTTCAATTTCGCGTCCGGCAGCTGGAATATGGGGAAGAACAACAGATCTTCCTTCTTGGTTCCGCTCAGCCTAGTTCCCTCTTCCCAGACCTGGGCGACCCGAGCAGGACTAGGCCATTCGGAGTATACGTGATTCCGTCTGAAACTTCCACCGTCATTCCAAAAGGCGTAGTCATATGTCCTGCCTTGGGCGCTGAGCGTCTTGACAGCAGTATCTAGGAAGTACGGTTTCGCGTTCCAGACGGCATACAACCCTGGCGAGTGGTGCCACTTCTCAGGGTCCATGTCGTTCATCTCGGTGTAAGCGGCTTCATAGCCCTGCAGAGGCGGAACCTCGAAGGGCGAGGAATACGTCGTATCAATCGTGATTGGGCGTTCTCGACGCACTAGTCGAATGGTGTCGGCTAGTTCTGGCGTGGTGAACATATAGATGTCGGTCGTGATGGGCTCTAAGAAGCGCGCTAACCAGTTCTCGTAGTCCTTCTTCGTGTGTTTGGATTTCGCTAGCGGGAAGAACGCGGAGACTATGAGCACACTCGTCGTGACAGTGGTGTTGAGCAAGTTTAGGGAGTCTTCGCTGCCCATGTCGGCGGCTTCGAAGTCTTGGAAAGTCATGGTGCGTGTTGGAGGACGTATGAAGGTGTCCACGACCAAGATGTAAAACAAGACGATCCCTCCGAGGAGGATCAAGAAACGAGTAGAACGCGAGAACAGCGTCAAGCCGATCATCTTGCTCTGGACCCTTCGTTGTTACTCTCGTGCAGTGAGAGCTCGATATCGCAGGGGTGCCCGGTTGAGTTTAGTGCAGTGGGGGTAGGAGAAAGACCATGGAAGAACAAGAGGCAGGAAGTTGAACGGTGCTGCGGACGTTAACTGATGCTGTAAAACTCGACAACGGGCGTGACGCGAGGCGGTGAACAACCTCCGTCAAGCATCGCTTCATCCTCTTTCCCTGCATGATGAATGTTCACTTCGCGAAGCAACCCTAGGATCGATCATTGACTAAGTATGCCCATTTGGAAGGTCCTTGGCGCTGCGGTCGGCAGGCTAAGCAACCGCAATTATCCAACGTGCGTTGTCTGGGCTAATAAAGTAAGGTTAGGGTGCCTAAAGGAAGTTTTGACATGGCTCAAGAAACGTCCACAGACCAATAACTTTTTTTTATTACTGCCATTGTCAATTTTCAGTCATTTTTGGACTGAACCAGCTGAAAGTTGCCGATCTATTTTTGCCTTGCCGCCACTCATAAATGACGTCGAGATCTATATTTGTAGCACAGTTGCCCCAGAAAGAGTGGACCCTCAGGAAACAAGTCATCATCAGATTTGAATCATCGCCATGACACTACTCAACGACGAACACACTTACTTTGATTTTTCATTCCATATTGTGGAAATGCGTGAAAACGACTCCATATCTAGTTCTTGACTCAAGACTACGGAGTGAAAGGGAGATAAAGACCCGCTCACTTGACATTTGCCCGCCACGCCTGTCTAGAGCTGAAGTTGAGCGCAAGTTGAGCGCTACTACTTGTAAAAATCAGGTAAAAATACTTCACTATCATGACCAATACACACATGGCAACGGAAAACGATTGTGGACATAGTCCAGTGCCGTTCTAAGTGTCGAAGAACTGCATATCGACGGACATTCTGTCCAACAGAATGAGATCGTTAGGAACAATTCACAACAAGGCATTCCACCACTTAAGTCCGCTGCAGGGTATAAAGGCTGAACAAAAATCTACAAGTCAGCGAATGTGAGGCTCTTTTCAATCCCTGTTTGCACCACGATGAAGCACAGCCGCGGTTTTGTCTGCGCTAACTTCTCGTGCCAACGAAGCTTATGACATTCCCCGTCATTCTCGTACGAAGCCCCCAAAATACTAGACTTTCCAGACCGAGATAACTAACTTCCATTGTATTCCTGGCTTTGACAAGGTCAACCCTAAGCCGACAATCCATGTAACAATCATTTATGGACAACTTTTAATCGAATGCTGCGCTACCACATACAGTACTCACGAGATTACCTCAGGTACACGGCAGGTAGGAGACGATCTCAATGATAATATATCCACGCACAGCCGAGGAGGCAGTAATTTCTCATTTGTGGGTCATCATGCATCATGGTCAGGCCAGTTACCGGTAACTTGTCATAGGAAGCGTGCCAATTGACAATTCCCTTTGACATACTCGAGCGCCTACTGGCGCCTATCTGGGTTTATTTGCTTCCCATTTGAGGCGCCAGCTCTCGGTACCGCGGTATTTACATCTTCTGCGGGCTCAATCCGTACCCAGGCCCATCTGAGAGTGTGCACTCTTATCTCAGCTTATATGAGATATCATAGGGCTTCTAGAGGCATAGGTCCACAAACTTTGACCCCCGCTGACAACGGATGCAAGAAAGCAGCGGATATCTGCTTTCTCGAATTCGTTCGGAAGTCAAGATAGACGGCCTTCTAAGGTCGACGTCCCAATTTTTGGTGTAATTCGGAATCCCGACTCCGCTGGTTCAAGAGATTCTGAAGATGACCCCCGGATCCACCGCTAGAGGGCCGCTCATGACAAGACTGCCACCCGATGATCATGGATCTTCACGACCAATTGTGTAGGTAGGCTCGATTGCCATCTACTACGCCTTCGCATCGGGGACGAGTGTTTTGGCCAGTTGAGGTCGTCCTGAGAGCTGGGCGTACTAGATTTGCTTAAAGGATTTTGAGACGAATCTGTTAGCACGAGAAATCTAGCTGGACTTCTAGAACACCGAAGAATGGTGAGCCGAGAAACGGTCAAGTGCAAAGCGGTCTCGTGTACACTAGTACCTTGCCCATTATTGGGTCCCTTTATCAAAGGAGATCCGACTTCAAGTAACACTTGTGATATCTGTGACTAAACCATGCAACATAAAGAAAGAAAAAAGACTAGACAAACTTCCATAATGACAGTGACATGTTAATGCTAGAAAATAAAAAGAATGCAATGCTACGGAGCAACTGATTATATGCAGGAAGGAGACAAGAAAGGATTGAAAATTAGGCAAAAAAATCATCAGACCGTTGAGCGCCGAGCCTTTACGCCTACTAACGCCGCGCTGGCGTCAAGGTCCGTAGTACATACATATTGGCGTGCGTTGGTGTCGTTATAGTGTACGTATTGGTCATAAATTTTGATAAAGAGGACATCTTCCACGTTGATCAGATCTACTCTGTTATCGCCCCAGAGGACGACGAGAAACCCTCCTAGAGAAAGAGAGAGGGTTATCCAGGCCTGTGGCTGGAAGGAACGCACGTTGTTGACGCAGGCGCACTGCGTCCCATCCAAGGCCCGAAAGAAAGACGGCAGCAGCGATCATGGGTCGCTGAGCAATGTTCCGAGTGGTCAGAAGGCAATGCTATGCCTCCTGATATCCTCCAGCGCCGCCACAGCAGCTGTAGCTGCGCTCCTCTTCGGCAGTGCCTTCCGCCTGCCCTCGACGTTAACCCAAGCATTCATGCCCCTCGACCCACCGCCCATGTACTCCTCATCCGCCTCGGCACCATCGCTCTCGTCATCGCTGATCACGCTCTGTGGCTTGGACTTTTTACGCTTGAGAGAGTGCACGGTCGTAGTGGAGGACAGTGATGACGAGGAAGACGATGACGGGACGACGGTGGCACCGGAGGTCGTCGATCCGGAAGTACGTGCGGGTGGGGTTGGGGAGTATAGAGCTGCTGCCGATCCCGGGCGTGAAGCGGGAAGGGGGAAAAGTTCGGGGTTTATATAGCTTCCGTCTGTGCCTCTCAGTGGCAGAGAAACAGGAGGAAGGGCTACTGCTGAAGGCATGTCGAGGGATGATCGTGCTTCACTTTCAGGGTCTCTGTCGCTGATCACGTCGGCAGCCGTACCCTGAGAAGAGGAGGAAGTCGGCTTGTAAGAGGTGCTGGTCATTACGGCCGCAGCCGATGATCGCTTCTTCCGCGGTGGCTCAGCGCCTGGTGGCGGGTCAGGTTTGCGCATTTTGCTATCGCCACGGGGTGAATAGAAGTACAACAGAAGACGACGAAGGTAGCTTACGTGTTTAATTTGGGCTCTGCATAATTGACACTCTTGCGCGCCCGTCGTTCTCGCCCAGTCACACCATTTGGCAGCCCTTCTGTCTCAGATGAGGCAGGTGGCGCGGGACTAGAAGATCCTCGAGATGTGGGGGCTGAGCCGACTGGAGAGCCTGGCTGCAAAAATTGACGAGCGGAGGGTGGTCGGGGCTCCATGTCTGTCTGATCCTTGACTGCAAACCGAATGTCAGCCTGAGATGAACAAACAGGAGGTACTATTGCTCACCGTTACTATCAATGGGCTGAAGAGCCGTCCGAGGTGCAACATCCTTCACCTTTGGTTTCAGATTGTCCATAGCATCTTCTTCATCTCTTGGCTTTTTCTTCTCTTTTGGACGTTGTACTACCTCCCCAAATGCGTCCTTTTCACTCTCTGACTCCCGCTGTTCCTTCCCTTTGCCTTTCTTCTTCTCTTTCTTCACAGGACGGTCAGGGTCAACGTCTTGGTCCATAGTTACTTCCAGCTGACCATGAACCGCCGCCAGCTCTTCTTCCTCTTCCGCGCGTCCAGCCTCCAACCTGATGGGAGAACCGAAGGCCGGGCTTCCGGCTCTAGGCACAGAGAGCGACTCTGTGTTGACACGTAGCAGTCCGCTCTGCCTACGAAGGGTCTTCCGAGGTTTAGAGGGAGCAGAAATGGGTTCAGCCTCGACAAGATGAGAAGAAGAGGCTTTTGTGGAGGACGGCGTGGGCGAGGGGGCGCGAGCAAGTACAGGTACTTTTGAAGCAGATAATCTGGGTTTCGACTTGGTCTTCTTCCGAGAAGGTGATGATTGTTTCTCTTTTTCTTCAGAAGATTCACGAGGCTCCTCTTCCTCGTAGATTCCTGGAACGTTAGGCGGCCGTGAGATTCGAATGAACTGGGGTGATGTTGGGCTGGAGGTATCGACATTGAGGGCTGGTCGGCGAGCCTTAGGTGAAGGTGGTGCTTGAGGGGTATCACTGGTGGTTTTAACGTTATGTGTATGCCGGAGATAGTTGAGATGCTTCACAAGATTCTGGGTCTACAACAAGAGAACAATTAGAGCGGTGTTGAGTGGTCTGCCCAGTGAATGGGCTCACAGCGATCTCAGTGTCCTCCAGAATCTTCCTTGACTTTTCACGCTCACGTTTCAGCTGCGCCGCAAGAGCGATCTCGGATGCTCGCAACCTAAGGTTTTCGACATAAAGTGTGGATATCTGGGCATTGAGCTCCTCTATACGGACACTGAGTGTCGAATTAAGTCTGTTGTTAATTGCCCTCAGAAAACAGGTTTCGCATCAGGTAGATTGATCACATACTTGGTGATGTGTTTATTGGCGAGCAGAAATTTCTTCTTGACTGTTGAAATCGCGGTACAATCTATTAGACTTCTCGCCAGATTGCAGGACGCCTGACAGACGTACAGTTCTCAAACTCGAAAAGGGCATCATTTTGCCTTGCCCCGAGCGACGACCGCGACTCCCTCCTGCTCATCGTGTCCGACGGTGTCGGGATAGGATAGATGGAGAAGAAGAGGTGCTGGGGACCGAGTCGAACAACAACAAGAGGATCACGTGATGACCGCGTTGGCGATGCGTTTGATCGGTTTAGGGGCGACATTGGCCCATCGTATGTACAGATCTCAATGCTCTTGAACTATCACAAATCGCGATGAAAACGCAGTACCGATAGAGAGCGTTCGATGAAACAGTTAGCCAGTGTAAGCAACGATAATTGTACAAGGGTAAACGGAACGCGTGGAAGTTCGACGAAAATTATACACAATGATTTATCTTTCAGTACACCAACTGTAGTTAGAAGTAGGCCTTACGTGCGATCAAGTCAGCTATCAGTTTCAGTAGTGAAATTATTTGCCTCACCGCAGCATTGGGTGGACTGGCACATCCACCGATTCTAGATACGAAAAAATGCATCAGCGACGTCAGAGAGGGACTCCGTTGGCCCTATTATCGACCAATAAGACGAGACAAGACGCACATGTTCAGCGGCCAGGATGTAAAGAAGAATGTATATCGACCCGTCTCAGCACAGGTCTTAGAAAGTTCCTCAAGATCAAAGAGCTCGCCTGAATGATTCATTGCAAGAGAGTGAGGCATTCTTCAAAAGGAGGTTTGAGCGTGTCAACTGACCGAGTGGCATGCCCCACAATCTCAAAGTGAGAGGAGTCAGTACATCTCGTGCCAATGCAAAGTAGTCTGAATACTCTACCCGAGGATAGTCTACGGGCGCCACGGGTATGAGAAAGGACTGCAACAAAAATTAGTGGAAAGCATGGACAAACCTGATGGAGCAGTTCTTGAGGTCTCGACGCCGGCCAGCACTGAAATCGTACAATGAGCAGCTCTAATTCTGCGGCAAGTTGCGGATTAAAAAATTACTTCAAGAGCAGGCTGATCTGAGGCGATAGCAGCAAAGTGGTTGTTCCTAATCATGTGTATCAGGTGTTAAAAAAGACAGCATACATATCATTTCTTTCATAAAATGGACGAAGTGGCTCTGTACATACCAAAGGAATTTTTTCATGTTCTCACTTTGCTCAATTCCCGCGCTGAAGGGAAAAGGAGCAGACGAAAAGCACAACGACGATTCATAGAAACGATCAGAAAAGAAGGAGTACTCGTGCTCAAGGGTACTTACAAAGTCTCCGGCCGCTGACTCAGGGCTTGCCTCGCGGCAGTGGTTTCCTTGTAGTATTTCTGAATAAACCCAACGCGGAGCAATAGGATGTCGCCTCTACGGAATTCGACACCCTGATGCTGGGCCACGGTCTCCAACTCGGCAACCGTGATAGGATGGGTGGTCCACGGGTCATATGGGAGCTCACCACCATTTCTGGTATAATATCCGACCAGATCGAGGAAAACGCCGCGTCCGCAGATTCCATGCTTAGCCCAATCTGCGTTTGACGAAAAAGGTAGTGAGTAGAGGGAAGGAGTTAAAGGAGAGCGCCATCAAAGGCATGCTCAAAGGGCCCTTCGGGGAAAGAAGAGAAACTGAGCATGGTCTGTCCAATGAGAAGTTTGCCGTGGGTGCCTAAGCCCATGAGCGCCCAAAGCATAAATAACTCGGAGCAATCGGAGAGGAAAAGCACCGATGGAGATTCTAGCGCCGTCACTCATACCAATGTCGACAATAGAGCATGTCGACATGTGATAATAGAGGATGACAATCCTGAAAAGAGAAATATGAACGCACTCTGTATTCCGATCCTTGCTAGGCTCGGATCGATATCATTTGGATCCGGAATATGGACGACACCACTTCGCATCGACTTGGCATCTGTACTGTCGACGCGATTGCGAATAGCAAAGTAAGTGAGCTCACGACGTGGTAGGTTACGAACAGTCCGCGTACTTGTTGTAAAAAACACCGTGGTCGAATAGGCCAATATGCCTTAATCCATCCCACTGGGATCCCGACTGGGTATTCTTTGACGGTGTGTACCTCAGACAAATCTTACAGTAGAAAGCCCAGAAGAAATCTTACGATATGGATCTCGTCATCGCGTGGCATGCCCAACTCTGGTCGTTTGATCTTCATATTGATTTCCGGAGTCTTGCGACTAAACAATGGCTATGGGCAAGAATGTACCAAACACAGCCTTACGTTTAACACCTGCACCCAACTGACTTCACTGAGCTTGACACACCTTCTCGGGAAAATGAATAGGCCTGTCAATTAACACAACGATGTCAAATCGATTTCAAAACGTCATTGTTTAAAATGTCCACCCAAAGCTCCATAATGAAAGGGACGTTCGAGCGCAAGGAAAATGGAGATCACAGTGGGTCCGTCTGGAGACTGCAGGGGGACGATGGGGAGCAACAGAAAATGCATTGGATCTCACCAATTCAAAGAAATCATCCGGCCCAATCTGCCAGCCACATGTGTTTAGCATATCATCAGAATCACCGGTCGGAGAAACTTGTCGAATAAACTTTACACACCTGATTTCCTCAGTAGCAGCTCTCTGAACCACTGCCTCAGTCAAGAGATTCACAGTTCCAAGCTGATCATCACGGCCCCAGACGCCCCACGCACATCCCGGAAAGTCCTTGAAAGACGGGAGCTCATCGTATGTCGGCAGGGGTATCTCGGATGAATCTGATGACGGGCGCGACACAATGTGCGATGCAATATCACTGAGACGTTTGGAAGCCATTGTAGTGTCACCGTCTTGATCTGCTGTAAGGCGTGGTCTGGGTTAGGAGGTTGGGAATGTTATATATATGATGGGTCCGTGTGTCAATGGCTTAATAAACGACCCAGAAAGAAAATCCGCGGCACCGCATTGCCGCGGGAGGCGCAAAACCAATATCAGCTGACGAGACCATGCGGAGGTCCTTTGAGAACTTCAGGAGAGCGTCCAGAATTTCGAAAGAGGATGTCGAAAGGACAAAAAAATAGATAAATATTACCATCTTAAATACAACGTGCAAATACTTGTTAGAGCAAGAGTAGCGCGTGGCGAGGCTGCGATCTTCTACAATCATCCACGAATAAACGGATGAGCAAGAGCTTCACGGGGAGTAATTCTTCGACTTGGATCAAGGGCCAAACATTTGTCCAGCAGGTCAATGAAGGACGTGAGCATCTTCGTCTCTTCGTCACTCATTTTTGCAGATGATGGCGGCATCAGGCGGGCTCGCAAATCCCGAGATGGCTTCGATATGTGAACTTTCCTGACGACGTCCTATAGATAAAATTAATAAGGCCGGGTCCTTGATCAGTCATCAGAAATACCGGCTCACATTGCCTGTTATCCGGTCTTTTTCTACGCTTTCAAAGCCCCCCATCTCGTCAAAATATACGTCACCAAACTTAGCTTTTTTGATCATCTTGGTGTTGAATCTGCCTTTGAGTTCCATCATGAGAAGCAGCATCTGGTTGTTGGAGCGTCCGGGAAAAAGAATTTTTCCGGTGTAAAGCTCGTACAAGGTACAGCCAATTGACCATATATCTAATGACGGGTCGTAAGGAACGCCCAAGACTGGAGTAGGGAGCGACTGTCAGCGAAACGAAACGGAAAAGAACTGATAAACTCAACTGATTTCGGGAGCACGGTAAAATCGGCTGACAAGATAAGGGGTGATATCATTCTCAGAAGCATCCGATGCTGATCCTAGGTCGCAAAGTTTTAACACGGTTTTCTGTTCATTTACCTGGATACCCAAAATTAGCCTTGGAATGAGAGAACTCAAAGATACGCACCAAGATGTTATCAGGCTTGATATCAGCATGCATTATATTCAATTTCCGCAGCAGGCTCAACGCAAGAAAGAGCTGGTGAGCATAGGCACGGACAGCTCTGATGTTCAGACCAACATCCTTCCCAAAGCGCTTGACGACCTCTCGAAGATTCATACTGCGGGATAATTAGCCCTGATATTCTAGAGAAGACAGACACATCAAACCGACCTGAGCGATTCGAAGACTAAACAGAGGTGGCCGCGGTGTTCAAAAGTTCGCTCAAGACGGACAATGTGCTTTTTGTCATCGGGGTCCGCTTGCTTCAGTTTGTTGAGGATCTGGACCTCTTTCAAACCAGCACGATACCTGAGGAATCATTGTCAATCACAGTGAGGATAATAATGAGATTGACATGAACTTGCATTGATTCTTGACAGCGGACAATCTTTATAGCTACTTCCCGACCAACATCGCCCGATTCACCTTGGAGGATGCGAGCACGGACGACGTTGGCGAACATGCCTTTTCCAAGAGAGGAAAACACTTGGTAGCGACCACCGTCCAATTGTTCACCGAGGATGACGTTGTAATATCCTTCAGGATCAGAAGCCGTGTCAAGCGTTGTAGTAGCAATTAGAGCAGGTGCGGGCTTCTGTCAATCGACGACAGATTAGTAATTACCAAAGAAGAGAGCAAGAAATTGACGCACAATGACCTTCTTCTTCTTCGCGGGCTTCTTCTCGGCAAATGCAACTGCAAACATGTCGTCCACGTCCTCCTCTTCCTCCGCTTCCTCCTCCTCTTCGTCAATCTCCAAAGGCTGAGCTTTGTCACCGAATCGCTTTCGCTCATCTTCACGGCGGTCTAGACTAGGATCATAATCTGCAGCTAGAACTTGTTCAGCTCCTGCGTTTTCTACAGGTGCCTCGCCTTCTTCATCTTTTGCCAGAGTGAAATCTTTGGGAGTCGGGGACGCAGACGCGGAATCCCGACGGCCTACAAATGGAAAGAAAAAAATATAAGAAACCTGCTACAAGCACGGATGACGAACTCACTGGAAGTTCCGTTGGGTCTGTCCATGCCAACAACAGCTGCCTCTTCTGTAATGGGAGTCTGCGATACAGTGTTAGACATATTTACTGAAGGCGTAGCCGGCTGGACCGCACTACTAGGCCCGGGACTTGGACTGATACTGGTTGAAACGCTGGCAACGCCTGCATACTTGGCGAGTATGGCCTGCCGTTTGGCACGACGAGCGGCGAGAATGTCTTCGACCGGCGGAGGCGACGTTGGCAAGTCTAGTTCCATTTCTCCCGATGTAAGTTCTTGCTGGGAAGGTTTCGAGGGTGCTCCTTGAGCCGAAGGAGATGGTGACAGGTGTCGGGGTGGAGATGTGGATCGACGAGGAGAAATCCTACGTAATGATTAGAATTGCGCATTGAAGATGGCTTGAAATCTTACGATACTCACTCGCCTTCTTCCCTTTCCTCACTTCGAGAGCGACTTCGAGTACGGCGAGGGGGGGATTTAGAACGAGCATAATCGTCTCTTCGACGATCAACGTTGCCAGAATTCCGGTCCTCTTTCACTCTGTCATGATAATCGCTTGTGCGACGAAAATCAGGGTCTCGCCTTCTTCTACCCGGAGAATGATGTCTTCGCCTACTGTCATGTCGCCCTGGACTTCTTCTGTCGTAATTATTTGACCTTCCTGAAGACGATTTGCGCCCTGGTGATTTCAAATACACGTCCCGCCAATCCTTCGGCTCCTCCCTATCTCTCGGCCTTTTGTTCGCCTCATGATCCGCACCATCCCAGGAACGCTTTTGTCCTGATGGAACGTTAGTCATCTTCGACAATGAGATATTTGGGTTACGGGACACCGCACGATAAAAAGCAGGAAAAAGAAAGAAATTTGAGGACAGTGGTGGAGGCGATGGGAGGAGTAAAGAACGTCACACGGTGTCACTACTCGAATGACTGTTCTATTTGCGCGTGTTTAAGGGTGGCTGACTCGGCACGCACCACTGTCGCCTTAGGGCCGACGCCCCGAACCCTTCATTGATTGAAATTGCTTGCATTTCGTACCATTGGAACGTATCACCAGACAGGGAAAGTAAAACAAGTCAAATTGGCTAATGAGACTGTATGCATTTTTCTGACGTTCTGTCTATTAGTTCAGGGTAACGCAAGCTACCCATTGGCTGCTGTTCGACGTTTGACTGCCACACAGTATAAGTTGGCGGCTCGGGGAAAATTGGCTCTGACACTGGCAAATAAACCTGAAAGAAAGGTGAAGGAAACAATGGGGGTACGACACCTACCGTAACTGTGCAGCCGCTGTCGTGTGCGGCACGCTGGTATGGCGTCTCCGTGTATCGATGAGGCCGTTGACATAATTAATCTAAGCAAGTTTGTAGTGTTTGACAAACGCCCAGTGAAGACACCAGGGAGGCAGTAAACTAGTGTCAGTCCATAATTAAATGTCACTCGGGTGGGAAGTTCACATGTGTACGTCGCCGTGCGCAATTGTGCCTAATTCAAGTTCCCTCAGAATCTATCAGTGCGTTACTGCGCGAGCCTCCCGAGGCTTTGGAAATCTAACTTCCTGTCGCAGGTTTTCCTAGCGGGCTTTACTACCTCTCCGACGGCGCCCGAGAGATGGCGGTATGTATGAATTTATCCGACATCATCTGCTCGACACTTCCTTTATCGCCTTCCTTGTTGGGTCAAATTAAACCATGCCTCCAACTTTCCGTCGTTCGATTCGAAGTGAAGTGGCTCTGGTTGTATGCGGGCGCGCTCGCCGAGCTGCCCATATGTGCTGATGTATCCGTATTGCCTTCAACATTGTCAGAGAATCCTACCACTGCAGCCTGCGACCCCGAGTCAAGCACGCTCATTTGGTTTTAAAATGGCTTGGGCAGACTGATACCTGCCACCTGTCCGAGATTGTGTTACTGACACTGTATTTTTGTCGGGAATGCTCTGATAGGGTTGTATTTCACTCGACACAGCAACAGAGTCCTGTAACCTGAGCTGAAAGTCGCGAAAGTTTCGCTCACAACTTTTGAATGGAACGCGGGAAATCCGCAAGATTGCTTTAAGTTTGATGCTTCGTTGGAAGGCTACACATGCAGCATATCCTGTGGCTGCATGGGGGTCTGGGTCCCGTCATGACAGTCTACAGCTGTATGGGGTAACTGTTCGCGCAGATCGGCTCATTCAGATGGCATAGGCACTATTTTTCACATACATTGACAATTGTCTTCGTCTAGGGAAGCTCTTTCCAATGGTTCAGAACTGGTGGGGATACGTTTCCACAAGTTTGCTACCGGGACCTCGGCCTCCTGTGACCACCGCATGCTCCATTGCAGCAGCCCTCTTTCCTCGACCACTTGCCCCGATGTCCGGCACGAGTGACAGTAAGAGAAGAGAAGGGGCTACTGCCAGTGTTTCTATGCCTGACAGAAGTCCGTCTTGGATTCTGTGGGATCTTCCCAGGACCATAGAGTTCCAGCTCCGAGGTCCTGTCCGAAAATTCTAGGTACTGGGGTACCAGGTCATAGCGTCAGTGACAAGATAATGCTTCCAGATATAGTCACAAAAATCTACAACCTCCCTCTCGGTACACTGGACAGAACCTCTACATAGACAGTTTAAGGGTTTCATGAGCTACTAGTCCATGAAGTAGAAATTCCCTATCCGTGGAATTCAATGCTTTCTAACGCAGGATGAGTCCTCGTCATTTCTATTTTGTGACTGGCTCACCTAGCAAAATATGCACACCAGGCCCGGACCTTGTCGTTTACGGCCGGATTGGTCCCAAACATAGAAAAATCCCACAATAAAGGTTCCGAATTAGACAATTCAGTTGTGTCATAACAAGCAAAGCTTTCCGACTCGTGGTGGCGAGCAGCTCCAAGAAGTGCAGTCGAGTACCATTACGAGCAGATCCACACAGTGTACTACGTTGCGGGGCCGAAAGAGGTGATCGGCGGTAAATTGACAATAAACTAACGATTTGCTGCCAGTCAAAGCGAGCACAAAGCGAGCACAAAACAGGGCCCCCCTTGTTGATCCAATAGACAAGTCCTCATTATTTTCGCGGAGTATGAAAGCCGCCATGCCAGGGCATCCCTCACGATCAAATCGACTGAAGAATGGGTGGACACCTGACTCCGAAGCATCAACCAGGGATGGTATTCATATTTATAGCCGTATGTGATGAAAGTTGCTTGGAATCCTGCGAAATCCAAACAAATACCAGGGAGATGACAGGATACGTATGCACTTAAAATCTTTATCACGGAACACCATCTAACGAGAGTCAGCCCAGTATCAATGACATCTCCGAGAGTGCCGTCGCATTTGAGTGAGGAGTTGTAATAATTATGCAAATGATACAGTCTTACGTTTATTCTTTTCACTTTTGATATTGATAGGCTGAGAAGGGGTCTCTGATCTCCCTTCTGAGCCTTTCAATCGCTCTTTCCGTGACCTTGCGCGTTGCTTTTTGGCTTCGGCAGTCCTCGCTCGTAAGATCGCCTTGATTTCTTTCTGTTGCGATGGAGGTTACGAAGTGTATGATTGAGCAGATGGCTCTTACCAGTTTGGATTTTGAGTCACTTATTTGTTTCGCATCATGTCCCAAAGAAGCATTGAGAGCCTGATACCGTATTGATGTTCAGCCTCGGACTGAAATAACCATGGAGATCATTCGGTCGATCCGTCTTACCTGGTCCTTCTGGCGCTTTTCTGAACGAATCTGCGATTTCTTCTCTTGTAATGCCGCTATAGAAGAAGCTAAGGATAGAGCGTCCTGTGTGACACGTTAAATTCCATGAGCGGCTCCACGGGCGGCGGGAAGAAAAAAATTGTTTACATCTTTTCCCAAGAATCGTTTGCGCTGCTTTCCTTTCGGATCGACATCAGGTGTTCGTTGTTTCGCCGTATTAGCGCTCATACGGTGAATCAAGTAGGTTCTCGAGACCTTTCAAGCAAGCAAAAGTAGTTGGAGAAATGAACTAGAATGGTTGCGCAGAGAGTGCGTCACACTGTGATGGGATGTCCAACAACATCTATTTGGTTATGTTTGTGCCCCCCTCGCCTTTCGGTAAGTTTGAACGAATCCGAGTCCGACATCACCATCTCTGCCATCGCTCCTGTTCCACCGGAAAAGACGCTCAAGACGATGCGCGACCAGTGTGTAACATTGATCTCACTTCGAATACCCATGGAAGTATCAGATTCACTATTATCATGCAGAAGCACATTAACCATCTTAGATATTCGAAAATAGCTTCATCTTGTCGAGGCTTTCGGAATGATTTCAGATTGACCGAGACCTCCCATCGGAAATAACCATCTCAGCTTGGTTGAAAGTAGCTCTTCTACTGTAGGAACAAGGGTGTGTGGTTACCCGATGATCCTCGATTGAAACTCTTCCCAAGTCACCTCCTTAGCGTAGTCCAAGGGTGGCGAAATTGGGGCTCCGACACGACTAAAGAAGTCTCCTTACAATTGAAAGAAGGCCTCAGATATATTAATTCTTTGATTGCGTTAAATTTAAGCGGTATACGTCAATTCATGGGATTGAAAAAGGCGACACGGGGTTATCTAAAACCAGACATCGCAACACAAGGACCAGGGCCTTACATTCTTGGAAAGCAGGTGAGAGACTAACCCCTTCCTCAGTTCGAACTGCAGAATTCCCAACGGCGTTGATCCAGGAAGGGCATCCCACCCGATCTTGCTCACATTTTCCGGCCCAAGATAAGAGTGGCAAGAGTATATAACAAGCGACTCATTCTCGACAGGTTATCAACCGAACACTAGTTTCTCCTTCGCTTCCCCTCTAGCGTCATTCAAATCCAACAATGTGTCGCATGCGCCAGTGCGTACTTCCGCTTCCTACCTCTTTTCGTTGGACTAAACAGAGGAGTAGAGTCGCTAACGTGTACACTTGCGGCCACGTTATTCCGGAGGTAAGGGTCAATCAGACGAAATGGAGTCGTACTAATGATGACTATTCCCTAGCCGGAAGAATACGTGAGTGATGTGTAATGCTCATCGGACGGAAGGATCCAAGTGCTGATAGCTACTCTCCAGATCGCCTGCGCCAATCCGAGATGCAAGTTCAGCCCAGTGCATCCCACGACTTGCGTAAACCCTCAGTGCAGACAGACGTGCCTACAATAGTGCGTATCTTCGCCGAGCATTCAGATATCACTGATTTAGTGACAAAATTCGAATTTTGCTGTCCACCACAGTAAGGGTGCACCTGAACAGTACTGTGAGTCATGGCATTGTCCACCGGGAAAAACGGCTGAAATAGTTCACCAGCTCCTCATAAGCAAAGGGCATGCCCAAGTTGTGTCTCAGCAGGACGTTGAACAGCGGGTGCACTGTTCCTATCCTGTCCCGATAACAAGGGTGCAAATTCCGCTCCTCTCTGGCAGTCGCGCTTCCATAGTCCGAACCATGCTTTGCTTTACGCTTTCTTGCTGTCGTTATATGCTATTTGAACTTCGATTGTTTTGATGCTGATGATCAAGATCCACGACGCACTGTCTTGAGATTGTCATGAATGAATCAGCTCTTTCTGCCCCTCAAAAACGATCATGACTCGCACTCAGCATGGTCCCTGCGTTGACTTTGGCTTCAAGAGCGAGAAGCACTTCAAGGATTGTACAAGGGCAGTTTCGCGGAGATCAAACCCTTGCCGGAAGGTAGTCGACCGGGACAAGAGCAGCTTATAACGCCTGCCATCTGTATGGCTGTATTTTGCATGCGCCACTCGGTGCACCAAGAGCACGCATGCTCTGTAATCCCAATGACTTCTCGAACTCGAAACAAAGATTATATGGGCTAGACCTTTCCTATTATGCACAGAAATGTCTACTCCCCTTTGCAGGAACCAAGCGATTTGGATGACAATGCTGCGCTAGTCTTCAGCAGAAAGTGAGCACTCAGGATTGTATGAATCTTTTCGCACAATTCCTCTTCGGGGATTACCCTTACATTTGGCCAAACCGAATTGAGTTACATTAACGGACATGCCAGGTATGATAGACATTTGTCATTGTGTCGACGTCTTCAAGACAGGGATAACGGAAGAGAGGAAAGCCGAGACTGAGCTTGGGCGAAGCGGTGCTCCAATAAAGATATATTCCAAGTCAGGCGAGCTGCACAACAACCCGACAGAAAGTCCAAGCGGAGGCGACCCTGATGACATGCCCCCCTTTCTCAGCCTTCTTCAAGACTTGAAGCAATAGAAGTAACTTTCCGTTTATCTGGACATTAATTAATGAATCAAAACATTCAAATTGAGGTCCCACATTCAGAAAGAGCTGAATTGTACGAGCGGCGTGCACAAGTCATTCCTCCAGGGCTAAGTATTGGTCAGTCTGGCAGGTCGCCGGCTTCTTCCCTGAGCAAAGTCTGAGCATTTAAATAGCCATCACTGTTCTGATGGCAATGATTACCTGCGCGACCCTTCCTGAGATTTAGATCGATATGTGTTTACAGAAATTCGAATGATTTGGAAATGATTCTTCCAAAATTTACGGGCATGATTTCGAGAAGATTTCACAAATCGCGATCAATTGCGCCGCAGCTTCCAGTAGTAAAGTATTTAGCTTAATCCTTTGGAGACTACGAAAGCATATGCAAGTCCAATTAGCGATAGCGTCCACGAACAGTCCATGATCATGATGAACGCTGCAGTGCGTCAGCAATGCATCACTTGTCAGATCCCGGATCCGGAATCAGCCTGATCTACAGTTTCACGTGACTCGGCTCCATATCCGAAAGCTTCGTGACCCTGGATGGGAGACAGCTGTCCTTCTTCAACCACCATCTCCCAGTAGGACATTCCAGCACCTCTTTTGCCTTGAACATCACGATTCCCAGCGCATGTCAGAAAGAGATCCTCTACTACGTGGGCAGCCCGAACAGGGCGACGGAGTTGAAGCCCTTCCTCCAAAGGACCCGCGCCGACTTGGGCCTTTGGAGATATCTAGGACTACACGTTATGGTATCTTGGCTGGACTATGGACTGCCACATTTCTTTCAGTGAGTTCTCCGGACGTTCTTTGCTTTATTTCTTATGAATTCGTCCAGGCATTAAACCGTGACTACATTCTTCCTGCCACCTTTCTGTCCAAAGCCCTTCTCATTGATTTGTTTTTCGAGAAAAGAGACTCTTGTCCCTACTAGTACGTAAATCTCTCTTCACTCCGTTGACGTGGCTGAGCGTGTGATCAAGTGTTACCCATGATATCATCCGAATTTAACAAGTCCAATCAGGCAAGTTGGTTAGGTACATCGTAAGTCTACCAGTCATCAACATGGGCCCTCCTACTGAAGTGATTCAGGTACCTCCTGGCGACTTGTACGTTCACACCACTTTACGGTCGCCTTTGTAACGTCCTCGGTCGGAAAGGAGCCAATCAGACTGCCGTATTGTTCGCAGGATTGGGTGTTCTAATGTGTGGATTGTCGAGGAACATGGAAATGCTCATCGTAGCAAGATTTGTTCGTGTTTTTGGCTTCTCTATCTTATCCTTCCTGGTGCTCATGCCCCTCTAAGTTTTCTGGAATAGGTGGTGGCGGCGTATTCACGACGTCTTCGTATGTTTTCCGCATGTTTTCCGTCATTGTCAAACTATATCTTCTCTCCAGGATCATTGTTAGCGACATGTACAGTATGCGGGTGAGTGATTTTTCGAACGTCCACATTCTTGATTCACAACTAAATCCCAGAGCCGTGGTCTTACTCAAGGCATAGCGAGCGTTTTCAATGGAGTATGCAACGAAAAGCTTTCCAACTAGGATACATAATGCTAACAGCCTTGCAGCTTGGCTTGGGGTTAGGTGGTCCAATAGGCGGGCTCATAACCGACTGGTACGCATCAATATGAAGCTCGCTTGTCCCACCTTCTGACAGGATCAGGTTGGGCTGGAGATGGGCCTTCCTAATTCAGATTCCCATGTTCTTTGTCTCCTACCTCTTGACATCCTGGAACCTAAATTACGTCACGGAGGTAAGCTTTCACACCTGGAATTCGGAATCTTCTCACTGCGCTCGATGTTCAGGGGGCTGGGAAAAGCACGAAAGAGATCCTAAAGCGGATCGATTACCTTGGGAGCGGCACACTCCTTTTTGCGGTATATCTCAACCTTGTCGCATCCTCAATCTGTCTGACATTGTGACCAGGTTGGGTCGACTTTATTATTCCTCAGTGCTCGTTTCAACGAGAGCTTGCCCGTAAGCATCTCATAAGAGGGGCTAGCGGTCACTGACTTCGCCTGATCAAGTGGTCTCACCCTTCCGTAATTGCGTCCATTACGTGTGCCGGGGTATTCGCAATTGCTTTCCTGATTGCAGAGCTCTTTATCTCTCCTGAACCCGTTTTGGCTCGGTTCTTACTTAAACAAAGGATTCCCGTACTGGTCGGCTGTTCAAACTTCCTCGTTGCGATGTGCAATTTCTCCATCATGTACTTCTTTCCTATGTGGTTCCAAACTGTTCCCATGACAAATGCATCGACTGCAGGTGCGTTTTTTCCCTTCAGGACTACCACATGTTCTAACTTTTCGTCCTCGAAGGTCTTCATCTGCTTCCAAACAGTCTTTCTATGTCGACCGGTTCTGTCTTCGCTGGTTGGGTGATGCACAAGACAGGAAGGTACAAGACGATCAATCTAATCTTTGGCCTGTTTCCGTTTATTGGCGCCTCCCTTATCTACTACATCAAAGAAGACTCCGGGTTCTTGCAGTCTTGGTTCAGTATCGTATGTCTGACATCTGACTCACGGCACTCTTTTTCATGCAATACCTTAATCACAGATTCCTTTGGGCTTTGGAAATGCTGTCGTATTGCAAACCATGCTCAGTGCGTAGTTTCATCATCCGAGTGGTCTCAGTATTGATATAAGGCCCTTAGTTGCCCTTCTCGTCCATGTTCCTGGTGCGAAAGTTTGCGTTCTAATCAGGACTTTCAATGACCATGAACAGAGGACGCTATGGCGGTTGCTACGGGTTTTGGACAGCTCTGGCGGGGCGTTGGTGCGTTGACGTTGACTCCACTGTCTTCTCTTTTTCTTCCTTTTCTGATTTAGATGTACAGGTCAAGTCGGTGGTGTCGCCATCTCATCAGCCATTTTTCAGTCCAATCTAGAAGCTGAACTTCGTCAGAGGATTCATACGCCAGATGCCGATGAGGTGAGGTCTTTGAGTGGCCCTCCCAAATTTTCTCCAGCTAATCGGCGGACTTGTCAGCTCATTCTGAAGATTAGGCACTCAGCTCGCTTTTTGAACAGCTTAGCGCCAGAGATCCAGCGACAGGCCCGAGATTCATATGACATCAGTTTGAAGAAAGTTTTCTTCTTCGCGTCCTGTTCGACACTCTTGGCATATATTGTCCGCCTGCCGGTCTGTCGCATGTTTTCATCAATCGTCTCCTTCTGATTTTGAACAGATACCTGACAAAAAACTGGAGCATCGTCCGAGGAAAGGTCGGCGTGAACCATCATCGCCCAGACCTCCTGGTCCTTCCGAAGCCTCATCTACTGCCACCTCCGTGGCCGCCTCTCCGTTTGACAGTGATAATGAGGCCGAGGCCCCTACAGTTCCTGAGCAGCAAAGGAAAAAGGGACCTCCCCGCAGGCGATTGTCGACATATGAAAGTGCGGAGCAAGTCCTTGGCGATCTCGAAGATAATCGCGTTGCCAACACTGGGCGCCGCCAGTGACGCTGCTGTGGTAGCTGGCACTTACGGCCAGTGCTCTTTATTGTGCTCTGCAGCGTCCCTCAATGACCTGGGGACCAAACCTTTTCGTCTGCTTCATGACGTCAACGAATGATGACAGTAGTGGCCAGCTATTTTTAGACTCGGTCCCTTGTTCGAGTTTTGTCGATGTCAACTGGCGGCGAATTGCTTTTTCTACTTCTGTTGAGGTCGCCTTGTGAAAAGATGTTGCATAACGTAGGATGTGGTGCATGTGATGTTTTATATCTTAATGTCATTCAGCTACCCTCAAGTCCTCAGTCAGCCTCGATGAATGACTTTCAAAGTCCTGAATCGAGAAATTGTTTAGAAACGACTTCTTGTTGGAAAATCAGGGGGTTGACTATTACTGCTTACACGAAGGAGCTGTGCCTTGCAATTGAAGATCGAAAGCTTTACAAATGCGGGGTTTGAGATGATTTCTTTCACTTCGTTCTAATTATGACCGAGCACACTGCTTCCGCATGGTCGGGTATTGTCCGCCACTTAAGGTCCAAAGTGGACTTGGCGGCAATTTATCCAAGTTTATCCATTTCAGCGACTAGAAGATCATCAAAATGAAGGGTCTCCCGTCTCATATATAAATATTTTTGACGAAAATGCTTGTTCACATGCCCTCTTCCCTCTACTCCCTCCGTGGTCGTTGCTTGTACTTCCTCGTATACCGCCAGCATCGACGACCGCGAAACCGATGACCTCCGAGTCGGTGCATCAAGACACCACCAAATCCTCCCCTTCCTCGAGGTCACTTGTTTTTGATCAACATAGTGTTATCAACGCCACGATATTCTCGGGAGCTTCGCCAATCTACAGCATCATCACAAGTAAATCCATGTCTCGTACCGATATTTGCGATATTCCTGGGCAATGTATCGTGGCCACCATCAAGCGTCGCGAAGTGTTACCAGACACAGTCAAGTTCCCTGCGCGTAATGAAGGCCATTCGATAGCGGTAAGCAAATGGCTTCGGCCCATTACAGTACCTGCCCACACTGAGTGAGTCATTTCGCTTTTCGTCGACTGCTATTCATAAATCGGTCGTCCTTTGGTAGACCCTGTACGTCTTTGGGCACGGACTCGGGAAATTTTGTTTGGAAGACCAATCCGACCTATCGCTTAGCTGTGAGGAACTTCTTTGCTTCAACTTCAATCAGACTACTCATGATGCTCTTAGTTGTTTCCAGAGGAGGACTCACAGACTCCCCTCGCATTTGTAACCCGATCCAGACCTCCTGAATCGCTGATAATCACAGTAAATGAAGGATATGACGAGATGATTGAAGACATTCTGGTATCTTTCATTGTATTGGAGCATAGACTGAGGATGAAAGAGAAAAGAAGGCAAAACAGCATGATGTTCGGTCCGGTTTCTTCTGGTTTAGCTTGACGAAGACGCTTTTTACAATTCCGCTATTCATTCGTTGACAATGTACACCAAGAAATACACTCTACGCTGTATAAATGAAACCAAAGACGTAAGGCATGGTCGTTTACATATCATAGCCTGACTTACTCGGCAAGATACTTTTTCTAGAAACGAAGGACAACTCTTCCAGCAATTTTTCCGGCTGCCAAGTCATCGATAACACTTTGAAAGATTCTCGACGTCAGATAAAGGAGGAGGCAAAGAAGACAGGCTCACCTATTAATCTCCTCGAATGGCTTTACCTCATGGCGGCATTTGACTTTACCAAGTGCAGCGATGCGAAGAGCCTCTATGACATCCTGTTGATTTCTAATGACCCTAGTATGAACGGAAAGAGTATGAGCGCAATTGGAGCGGAGCCTACCCGATGGCAGATCCCAAGATTGTCAACGACTGAGGGGATATTGAGGATGAAGTGCGATTCAAGTATCAATTATATGTCAGAAAATATACCTTGGCGATCAAGAGCGTTACAGGCACATTCAGCGTAGCTGCACCCCCAGGCATGCCTACACAGACTAAGGTACCTTTGGAGCGTAAGTATAGGATAGCTTGATTGAACGGCTTGGCCTAGAATTCTTAAAAGTTAGCGAACGTCGTTTGTACGAGGGTCACGCAACACACGTCTCCAGCTGCAATAACAGCTGCTTCTGGGCCCAAACCATCCGTCGCAGCTTTCACGTCATTAATTAGGTCTGTACTTTCCATGAAATCTACCCATTTCTCGGCACCAAGTTCGAGGCACAGCTTCTTCTTGGCCTCTCCGGTATCTTGATTATCGAATAAGCAACAATATATGTCCGATCGTCTACAATTACTGACCTATGGCCAACACTCGAAGACCCATTGTAACAGCATACTGGATGGCTAGATCGGAAATAAGATGGTCATAGAGGGGACTATCTTCTAGAGTGACGACTCACCTAAATGGCCAAGTCCTCCGCCTGCCCCTGATATCGCCACCCACTGTCCGACGACGACATTGGCTTGCTTAAGTGCCTTATAGACCGTTAAACCCTGCAAGGTGCGGAATTATGATTAAAATAGCACGTTGACGGCTTGAGATAATTTTGGACTTGCTGCACATAAAATAGGCGTTGCTGACGCGCCGTCAAGGCCTTCAGGAATTGGAGTGACGTAGTTGGTGAATGAGACCTAAAAAGTTCATTCAAGACCTAATCGAGATTAAATTTCCATGAAATATACCGTGTACTCTTGGAAAGTACCGTCAACCCGGAATCCATGGCTAGTTTGAAAGCTGAGCGGACAACCTGGAGCATAATGAACAGTCAACTTGTCAACTACGATAGGTGATAGGGTAGCGCTTACAAGATTCGTGGCCTTTCCTGCACATTTCGCATCTGAGATCCTCTCATCAGCTCTTGACCCACTAGGTAAGTAAAAATTACGCACTTTCCACAAACATTTCCGATCCATTTTATTCCAACTCGGTCGCCAACCTTGACGGAACCGTCATGGTCAGATCCTCCAATGGCCACCACGCGACCTATACCCTCATGGCCACCAACCAGCGGAAGATTGGGCTTGTTTGCCCAGTCGGCATTACGAACGTGTAAGTCAGAGTGGCAGACTCCGGCATAGTCCAGTTTAACTAGGCATTGACCTGCAGAGAGTTGGGAGGCCTGCTTTACCGGATGATCACTCTTTATGGTGTACGGAGCATTGAAGGTTTCGATGACAGCTGCTCTTTGCGTGGTTGGAATCGTCATGGAAAGCAATTGAGGAGGGCGTCGCTTAATGAAGCAAGCACCATTTCCGCCTTGTCTTATTTATGACCTGAATGTGACCTGGGAATTTTCAATTGCCGACTAGACACTGAATTCGAAAGGCTCCCTGACATCAAAGGCCGCCAGGGAGCCCGACTACGCAAAACGCCGGCATGGACTGGTACATGTGTCTGAGGCAAGGTCAAGGACCCAAGGTCCGAATATGCGAGCGGTGAAGTAAATTGGGCGACGTGTTGTGGGTAGGGCGGAGGAATCGGTAACGAATGGGGTCTAACCTCTGTTGGTCATAATGTGGCGAAAGTCACAGTGCCAACCTCGAGGCTGAAAGCTGTTCTCGTGACATGCTCGACTGCGACTATTCAATTTCGGTGCCCTGACTTCGCTAGAATTACGCATTTACTACATAATTTGCGAGGTATCCACATTCAATGCCAAGGACTGCGCAAGAGTGGAAGCGCATTGAGTACCTTATCCACTGCATTTCGCGTGAAGCCAATGGCAGTGGCGAACACTGCCCCAGACGGAGTCGACGCTCGATTGCTGAATTCGAAAGCGATCAGAGAGGTAAAGAGCACTGTGACCCACAAAGCCCGCCACGATCTCTGTCTAGACAGTTGACTAGATGTCCAGCGATCAACGCCATTGCCAAGATAGTCTGTCCAGATCGGTTGGCGAAGAAGCTTCCAGAAGCGAATTCCGCTCCTGTGATGAATCAGAGGGGATCTAGTCCGAAAGAGATGGCTTACCCAGGAAAGATGTTGGATACTATGCCATCGCCTCCAACACGGTACCACGACAAACAGCTGGTGAAAACCGACCTGCTTAAACGAGAATGAATCTCCTCGTTGTAAGCATTCACCGCAGAACGTTTGACTTCAAGTGATAGAATTTTTCTCTGAAGAATTGGTCGGATTAACTGGAGAACATAATCAATCTGGGAAGGCCGATGAATAAATGTACTATGATGATCAACACTGGGTATGCACAAACCTGGACTTCATTTGTAAAGATGACAGAGGTGTGGCCGGTCGCGGTGTTTGGTCCTAAGGAAGAATATTGAGGTGGCGTACGGCGCAAGAAATCAAGCAAGTCGTACCAAAGATCATGAAGAAGTTTGGGAACCCAGGGACGGTAGTACCAAGATACGCCTTCGGCCCCTTCTCTTCTTCGAAATATTCCTGGATAGTTTTCGTTGTTCCTCTTACAGGAAGAGCATAGACGTCCTAGAGTAGTATTGACATTAATAGATGCTGTCGAGCTGGCATCGAAGTACTGACTGCTGCATAGCCTGTGGCGAAGATAAGCACGTCCAAGGGGACCTTTTCGCCTGTCAACCGCGTATTAAATCAGATGAGACATAGAAAGCGCCTCAGCGCACCTTTCTTCGTAAGTATCCCATTTTCTACGATCTCTTCGATGCCATCCCAGTTGAGATCAAGATTGTCTTGATGAAGAGCTTTCAGATACCCAGTATCAAATACAGTGCGCTTGCAACCCAGTGCTGATGCAATTTAGTTTTACAACCCAGGATTGAAATGATGTGAAAATCGCTGACGAAAGTTGGGAATAAGCTTATTCAGGTATTTCTTCGGTGCGTTGTATTGCATGTAAAGCTTCAAGCACTGTGGAATCCTCGTCAGGATACCAGGTTGTGAGATTGAATGAAAGGTTGGTTGCATAACTCACCTGAGTAAGCCCTTGTCTGAGCAGAGAATTTCCGAATATGATGGCATAGAGAAGTTCATGCTGTACCAGAACAGTATTGCGTAACAGTCGGCATTTAGTACTTAGTATCCATGTCGCGAGAAGGCTTACCCTCAAGAAATGACTCCATCGATGCAGGCGCATCAGAAAAGGAACATTACGAAAAGCCCATCTTTTCAATGAGGAATAGTCCTTGCGAAGCTAGAGAGAAGTCCTGAGTGCAAGTCTGCACAGCATTGACTTGATTCAGTACCCACGTTCGGGAATATCCAATGCGGGCTTCGACAGAATTGGACGATCTGCGTTGTTGGCTCCTCAGCTATCTTTGGAACGAACTGTGTTCTGTCGAGCACGTCAAGTTGGAATTAGTATGCTGGGGGGAAGCACCAAATATAAAACTGACGCCGAAGAACCATTGCCAACCACTCCGACACGTTTGCCTCTTAAATCGACACCGTAGTCCCAGCGCGCGGAGTGGAACATCTCGCCTTTGAAATTACCCACACCAGGGATTCTTGCGTACCTCGGCGTTTCAAGAACTCCGATGGCGGAAACGACGATCTCAGCCGTTGAAACGGCGCTATTGCCAGTCGAGGTATCTTGAGCCACGATGCGATAATGGTTCTCCTCCGCGTTCCATTCAACGGCTGTGACCTTCTGGTTGAAAGAGATGTGGGGGTAAAGATCGTACTTCTTTGCCAGATCTACCCAGTACTTGAGAATGTCTTCCTGCGAACCATGTGACTCTTTCCAGTCGTGGAGATCGGACGAGAGTGAGAAAAAGGGGACGCCAACGTCTGAGGAACATCCCTGGACCACCATCAATACGGGTTCAGGACGATCTTCAAGAGATAAACATACTGGATATATGTTATCCTATAGAAAATGGTGAGTTATCAAATAAACTCGCCGAAGCGAAGGATGCCAAGCTTACCCGCCATGTCCCACCGACGTCTCCTCCTTTATCGTATATCTGGCAACGAACAAAGCATTCCTTACAGATTCTGGAGTCAGTGTGGTAGTTTGCACTCACGTGGAAGTTGCGAAACCCGTATTTACGGATGAGCGCAATTGCACACGAAAGCCCCCCTGCCCTGGAACGACGTGAATGCTTAATTCATAGATCATGGTGGACGACACTGACCCTGCGCCTATAATTACCACCCTTGGCTCATCAACTTTGCAACTTGCAGAAGCCATGGCAGAAAAGATAGGGATATCCAAAAGCCAAGGGAGCTGTTTTCTTTTATATCATTTTTGACGTCCGGAAAGAGAGTGGCGAATATTCACATGACGTTTACCGTTGCGACTCGCTGGGCTGTCAGGGCTGGGTAAAAAATCGAGGTTATTGAATAGTGGTGTGTAAACTGCATTCCGACTTTCGGATGCTGTTGACGATAACGTGTAACGTCTTCTGTTCCTCTAACATGCTTCGAGGCGCCACTGTCGACGTGCCACCCAGGTCGTGCCATGGATCGATGGGTGACCTGATCGTTTGAACTTTGAAGAGGGTGAAGAAGCAGTGGACCAGGTCAGCTTACGATTGTTTACGACTCGGATGCGACTGGTCGGCGTGAAGCTTGAAGGGGTTATCAAGAACGTGGAGAGGTGGGCGAAGCTGTCAAACTTACGCTTCCATCCCATCGGACAAGATTATGTTCCTTGTACTCTACATTGTGGAACCTCAGGTGTTTTATCGAGCCGGTTTACGTTCTGGGAATTTCGCGTACGAGCTGGCATTGTGCATGACACTTCAAATACCACATAATTGCTCAACCGACTTCCGTGTTGCCGACCTTGACAACTATTTTGAAAGGAAAGGGCGATATCGTGGTCGCGTCTGTGATTGGAGGGACAACAGCTCTCCCCTTCTCGGATGAGGTGTACGATATCATTGTGTGTATAGTTTTAGTTAATGAGGACGCAAGATTGGCATGAAAACTTTGTCGTTCTGACGGTAGTCTTGAGTCAACTGAACACTCTAGGGGTTGTTACGACGTCTTACCCAACTCGTTCCTGGGCTGTCGAAGTTCCGCGTTTATTACCCTACGAAAGGAGCGATCGCAGGAATTAAACGTCGTTTAGAACGGAGTGATAGACCACGAACCATTGTTCCCAAGGGACCTCTTCTTCACTTATCGAGAACCAATTTTTCTTGAGTCTCTTCTCTGATATTGTTATGATGATCTACCGCGTTGGTGAGTCGGGAGATTAAGGCTTTATCAAGCATCTGAAAACCGCACCTGGCCTCGCTTACTACCGCCACCCTCGACTCCTTTCCGAAATGCGTCCACCTTTTCATCGACGAGCCGCTCTGTTTCAGGGTGTGATATGCCAGGCTGAGAAAGCAGATTGAGCAACGACTTTGTCTAAGGATCAATTGGCACGAACCATCGTCACGTCGAGAACTTCAAAGGTTTGGGGCTTTATGGTCCCAAAAAGTCGATGAAATAAGATCGAATGTAGCACCCCATGGAGAACATCTCTCATGGTCTGTCGGTCAATTTCCTAGAAATGAAAAATCAGTAAAATTGCTCAGCGAAAGCAATAAATCGATTCACAAGGGGTATCGATATAGTGGGTAAAAGCGCGTTATTCATGGCTCTCTCTAAGCCGGCAAGTGTTTATGAAAGTGGTATACGTATGGACGGGGGAGAGGATGGGAAGCTGGAGTGTTGACGTCCTCTGAATCGTAATGAGAAATGAAACCCTAACCCGATGTTCTTTCAACAACCGACAGTGGAGAGCCGTCATCGCTGTCCCAAACGACCATGAATTGCTCTAGGTCTGTCCTCCCGAAGCTGAAATTTCGAGCTTTCTCTACGACTTGTACACGGAGGACCACTCACTATGAAACATTGGGCCTGCCGGAAGGCGCATCTAAAGCGCAAATCAAGGTACGAACAGCCAGTTCGCTTCACATCTACCTATGATGAATGCTGAGATTTTTGCAGTCACATTTCTACAAGGTCTTCACTACAATCGATCTCGATATGGACTCTGATTGACAGAATCTCCAGCTGAGCAAACTGCACCATCCTGACGTCTCGAAGGACCCAAGCTCTCGTGCGATTTTTCAGAAAGCCAGTGAAGCTTATGCCATCCTAAGTAACGACCGAGAGAGGCGCGTATACGAGATATTCGGCCCAAGGCTCCTTACTGATGCCTTTTCTAGGCGTGCTTATGACCGCAGTCTCCTCCACCGCGCACCCGCCTCTCATCCACCCTTTCACCCACGCGCTCCGCCAACGAAAAGCTCTCGAGCGACGTATGCTTGGGAAACACGACAGAAAGCAGGCCCAAGGCCGAGCTCCTTCGAATACTCATTCACACCGCCTTCATCAAGGTCCAGGGCATCAACCTCGCAAGGCTCTCCTGAGCAAGTCTATACACGGCCCGCTCACATTGACATCCTAGCGGGTAATCGAAAGAGGACTGAAGAGAAAAACCAAGAACTCGATAAAATCAGGCAAGAGCTTTCGTTCTTGCGGCCGATACAAGTTTCTTTGATGGTTCTCGCCGGTCTACTCGTCATGACGGTAATGGAAGCAGCAACTTGAAGGGAGTCTTCTTACCTCTCCTGTGGGAGAGCGCACCATTTTGTCTTCTTTGCTGCAGTATGGCTAGCACCTACATCTCGGTATCATTCTAGCTTGTCATACGTGTTACCCTGTATACTGACCAGTGGTACGACATGTAGAAGCTATAGCCAGTTCCATTGGTGAGGGATCGGCGTTATATCCTCTAGACACTGTTGTCCCTTAATTATCTGCAATATAACACCAAAATTTCTTAAGGTCTGTCTAGCTCCTCTTTCCCCTACGGAATTCAGCCTGATATTCTTACCGAAGCCAGGTCTTAGCGCGATTTTTCGCTTGAATTGCATCAGTCAACAACCTTCGGTTATATGATGCTTTTGACAATTTGTGGTGGAACATCATAAGCACCAATTGATTCCGCCTGCTCTTCTGGCCTCCGTTTGCAGGCTCTTTTCGCAGAACGTCAAGAAGGTCAGGTTCGCGGAGCTGGAATTTCAGGGAGTTATTGGGCGGCTACATGATTTCTCAAATTGCAACGTCTTCCATCGCGTTATGCAGTATGTCGTAGCTTCTCTCGTTATCGTGTGATTCTTTCTGATTATGAAAGGTAGCAATTTGGTCGGAGTCCAGGCCTGATCTCTGCCCTGCTTCAGTTGTTGCTCAGAATAGTGTCGCTTGATTATTGTCGCCCAATTGTCTTGATCTGTCATGAGGCTGCTATGTGGGTCCTCCGCCCCGGTGTCCCAGCTGCGCAGCTGTCTGGCAATGAGTCATAAACCCTTCCACGTTCATCTAGACCTCAGTCACTTGATGAAGTACCCTATTTCGAGATCTTTGGGGACGCTTTGACTCCGCTATCGGCTGCAATTCGTCAAGTCATATCATAAGAAAAGCTCTACAGTAATCAACAAACTGCAGTCCGTCTTCTGGACTAAGCCGCACGAGATAGCAGCTGCGAGGCGCAGCATCCACATATAGTATCCTCTGGAGCGAAGGTCGATGGGATCAACCTTCCTTGTCAAAAGCTGGGAACTTCTTTGCTTTATCTTTCCACACGCCTCCCAGCACAGCATGGCTTCCAGATATAAGAGCCCACCTCTCAAGGAGCCTTTCCCCCACCGCACCACCCCCCTGTGGGTACTCTTTAGTTTTTCGCCTTCCTTTCAAAGCACCCTTTTCTTTCCATATTTGCTGAACCTCCAAGACATGCCCCCACGAAACGCACCAGACCGCGGCGCCCAACGGCGAGGAAGGGCTTCGCCCCTTCCTCTCGGTGGTCGCAGCGGTGATGCTGGTCGTGGGAGCCAGCCAAGTGGACTTCCAGCTGGTAAGCAGTGGGCATATAACGTTCAAAATATTTAGAATTAATTATAGTGAACTTTCTCTTGACTATTTTCATACATGTCTGTCCATAAGCTCGCGTTGAGGCCCTTGGGATGAAGAGGCCCGGTTTTGGTACAGCCGCCGTCAGAACTGTGCAGATGCAAGTCAACTCTTTTGCTGTCAAGCGCTTCACCGAAGGTCCCATTTTTCAATATGATGGTAAGGTTTTTTCATTTAACCTGCTTACTTCTCTTTTGACATCTGTATATGTAGTCGGTATGTGAGATTCTTGTTCCCTTGAAAGGAAGAGTAATCACTGTTTCGCCAGTGGTTGAACCCGACAAGCTGCCAGCCAGATTCAATTTGGAATTGTTCAAGGCCTTGCAACTTGACGAGGCCAGCGTTTTTGAGAGCAAGATAGTCTACGACGGACGAAAGATCGCATATTCATGTCGTAAACTCGAACTTGGACCAAATGATTCCCGGCGGGTATGTGAATGCTCGATAATTCCAGCCATTTTCCAATTCACTCGTTATTCAGTTTCAAGTTGTCATGCCTCAGGCCAATGGAGGAGGCAATCCAGACCGTCCGCCACGGATTTATCATATCACCCTCACGCTTACAGCCACCATCAATCCTGAGTGAGTCTGCCATATCTATTTGCTTGAGATGTACGTAAAGATGAACAACTATTCAGGATACTGGAAGGATATATCCACGGAGAGCAGTCCTCTAGCGAGGCCATTTCGACCGCGTCCAGTGTGAGTGCGTTGATCTCTTGACATTTTTTCCAGCTCATTATCCCTTAGGCTCTGAATGTCGTTCTCCGCATGGAACCCAACTTAAACTTCCCATTCAACAAGCGCTCGTTCTACACTCCTCAGGACCGAAGATCCCTTGGCGGTGGGATGGAAGTATGGCGCGGCATCTTTCAATCTATTCGTCCAACTATTGGCCGTCTTGTCGTCAACGTCGATCTCGCAACTGCAGTCATGTACAAGGAGGGGCCACTTATCAGCCTGTGCATCGAATTTTTGAATCGTCCACCAAATACCAATCCAGCTCAACTACTTCACACCAACAACAATCCGAACTTCGGACCCAGAGATCGGCTTCGACTACAGAAATTCTTGGCTGGTTTGAGAGTCCAAGTGACGTATAGTCCCGGCTCCAAGCCTCGAGTCATCCGCGGCCTCAGCAGTGTCGGAGCAGATGCCCACACATTCAACATGCACGACGGTACAACTCGGACGGTCGCTCAGTATTTCCAGAGTATAGGGCACCCCTTGAGACACCCAAAAGTAATCTGTGTCCAGGTATTTCCTTCAAAACCCGAATATGTTACAGCATTGATTTTTCCACAGGTCGGGACTACTGCCATGATCCCTCTTGAGATGTGCATTGTCCCCAGAGGCCAGATAATGCGCAAGCAGATCCCTGACGATAAGATGAAGAGCGTCCTCGAATTTTCGACAATGCGACCCACCGAACGCTTAGACAGGATCAAAGCTGGTGTTCAGGTAATTGCGGCGAGTCAGTTTCTCGGGAAGGAAATGTCTAATTCCCGTGTAATTTAGAATCTTCAGTATGGCCGATCCGAATACCTGAGGGACTTCGGCATGGAGATCGATACAGAGCCCCTCAAAGTCGACGTCAGAATACTCAACCCACCGAAGCTCAGATGTAACAAACAGCAAGGCAATAAAGTTATTTCAGAGACAATCGTAAGTCCCATTTTGCGTATGGCATTTATTCTCGAACCTTGATTGATGCCATTATAGGACCCAAAATTCGGAGCCTGGAATATGTAGGCAAATTCCGTATAGTTTACCTACACGACGTAGCTCAGCCATAATACTCTGTATCAGGGTGGATAGGAAGTATTTTCAGCCTGGCCGTATCTTTCATTGGGCAATCGTGATATACCACAGCGGATTCAACGACAGACAGCTCAATGACGCGAAGAATGGATTTCTGCAAGCATGTGACAGTGTCGGTGAGAAACCTCAAGAAACTTGGCTTTTTCCAGAATATATTTGACGGCAATATCCCGATAGGCGTTGTTGTCGACAACAGAGAGCCAATCGTCCGACGGGAGGATGGGCAGGGTGACATAAACAGGGTTCGTGCTGTCAGCGACACTTATTACAATCCAACTAATTTATTTGCGACTGATGATAGCAACTACTCAATCTGGGCACCCAGGCGCTTCAACAATTTGGCAAGACACCGTCTCTATTGGTCGCAATTCTGCCTGAAGGCGGAGGCGACATTTACACAAAGATCAAGCAGTAAGTCATCCTTTTCGCAGGCGCCACGACATCGTATGTTGAATTACATGCCCGACAGCTTCGGCGACGTAGCTGTGCGCTTCTCCGTTAGAACAACCTTCCATCGAAATTGATCCATGGACATAGATTGGCGTTCCTACTCAATGCCTAAGGGCCAGCAAGTGCGGCCGCGCCAACCAACAATATTGGATGAATGTGCTCCTCAAGTATGCCGAATTCTTCCCTAATCCCTCGCTCTAATTAGATTGCCCTCGTTAGAGTCAATGTCAAGCTCGGAGGGATCAATGTCGTCCCAGATCCATCTCTCCCCACGACTCGGGCCCTGATCGACCCCGTCAACCCGACTGTCATCCTAGGTTCGTGATATTTGTCTTCTTTCTCTGTTTTACACAGACAGCAGTTCTGAGCACTATCTATTGATCTATTAGGCGCAGACGTGATTCATCCGCCTCCTGGTGCTAATGATCGTCCCTCCTTCACTGCTGTAGTTGGCAGTGTTGACACGTACGCCGCCAAATATGTGGCGACGTCGCGCGTTCAGACTGGAAGGCAGGAGATTATCAGCGACATGAAGGATATGTGCAAAGTAAGCTGTCAAACTTGGGACTATTCTGTATGAGTGCTCAAATAGTATAAGGATATTCTGAGATTATACATGACATACCGTCAACGCGTTGAAAACAAAGGAGAAAAAGATTTGGCTCCAAAGCGGCTCATTTTCTATCGAGGTGGGCCCCGTATTCTTGTACATGATAGACTTTATTTCCCTGATACATATCAGATGGCGTTTCTGAAGGGCAGTTTAGGCACGTAATCGATCTAGGTATTTAATAAATGTCGAACTCACATTTCAAGCATTGACTAACAAATTGTCATGAAGAGCTTCCATTGATACGAGGTTCGTCGTTCAGGAAATATTAGCCGATGCAATTTGCTGAAAACTTTTCAGAGGCTTGCGAGGAATTGAACATCAATCCTAAAATTACCCTTGTCATTGTCGGAAAGCGTCACCACAACCAGTAAGAGGATCAATCTTTCTTGACGGATGTCCGGGAAATTTAACACGCTGGGCAGAATGTTTCCACCACAGCAGGGAAATATCGCAGATAAGAGTGGGAATGCCCCTGCTGGATCCGTCATAGATACAGGGATTGCGCACCCTGTTGAGTTTGATTTTATTCTCCAGAGCCACACCGGAATTCTTGGAACAAGTCGTCCTGCTCATTACACAGTACGTTCTTCAATTCGTCAAATATGACCTTCAGTAATAAGGCAATACTGACGCTCCCTTCAGGTCCTTCGCGATGAGAATAGCTTCAAGTGAGATTATCAGTCATTCAGGATCATTGAGCAGACACTGAGATTTAGCGATCCAGCGCGGACTCCATTCAAGCCCTGTCCTATATGCTTTGCCATGTGTATGCTCGTGCTACACGTTCTGTATCTATTCCTGCCCCGGTCTATTGTAAGTTCCCAGAAAGACGAGCCAGATCTTTGAAGAATTTACTTTCTGATTTTGGACCATTTACAGATGCCGATATTGTCTGCTCTCGTGCAAAGAACCACTTCGACCCCAATGGAAATATTGACCTGTCTGACACCTCCACCCAGGCTTCTGGTAGTGGTGGTGATCCTGGGCTAGATGCATACAGGCAGGCATATAGGCCGCCTCATGGAAACCAGAAGACGGCCATGTACTTCTCTGTGAGTAAATCTTTTTCTAGCTCGGTCACAGCTACTAAAACTAGTGGGGTTCCGTCCAGTGAGATTTCAGTTGCGCGCTCCAGTCCTGATCTCCCAGCCTTCAATTTCTTCAATGTAATTCCAAGACATCAAATACCGGAAGTTATGACCTTGTAACAATACAACAGCCCCCCGTCGGTTGAAAGCTTATCGACGTTAAACATTCTGATCCTTTGTATGACAGCCTTCCGTGTCGCAGTGCGTGTAATAGTGTAGCTTGAGTCGCACGTTTCCTATCGCAGACGTTGTAACTCCTCGAAATGCAAACCTAAATTTTTGATACAAAAAACCGAAAACCATGAGTCAACCTGAGTTGTAGTTACTCCGAGTCGCAGAATGTGTCAGCCGCCCCATTGTAGGCAGAAGCACGGTTTCGTGTCCATTTCGCACCTGCATCGTTGTCGGGAGACTGTCAATGCCATCCGAGTTGTCATTCTCGCAGGGCTCTGAGCCCGGGACGCAGCTTGTACAATGGAAACGCAATGAGCATCGATACTATACGGTCAAGTCGCCAGTGAGGTAATACCCACTGACTATCTGCTGGTAATCGTTGGCTTAAGTCATCGAAAATAGCAGTCTGCCACTATCAACGGCGTCCCACAAGGCCATTTCAACGCGAACTTTTCGAAGGATCCGGCTGAGCCAAGGACTAGGAAGGGCGGAGAGAAAGTGTGCAAGCTGAGTCATTCTTCACTTCATGATCGCTGACCATTGCGCCGTGTACAAGTTGAAGTTGGGTCGAAGTCAAGGTCGTTGGGAGAGAATCGGCGAAGGCGCGGGAAATGCGGCTGATATGAATAAAAATGGAATTGTGCAAATAGAGCCAAAGAGACCCAAGGTGTGATGCAATCCCACGCGGCGGCTGTGTTATTGTTTGGCTCTGACTCGAGTGTCCAAATAAATCCCTATTGTTCGAACCGTGGGAAAGCGAACTGAACAGTGGGCGTGCCTTGGGCCATCCTACTCATTGTCCGCTGAATCAAGATATTATTCCGTCGCAATATGTCGTGCAAGGACCTTCTTTCTTGCTTTCTTTCCACCCTGTTTTATGAGCAGGTTTGCTCTCTCCTTCGATTCGGTGAGCCGTCTCTGCAAGCGACTTGTGCTTCATGTTTGAATACTCAATATCTCCATAGTTCAATAATTGTCTTCCTCATCGTTGAACGATGTCCTCTATCAATCACGATCAGTCCAACGATTCCAAACTACGAACTTCAATCGAACTCGACGAACTCAAAGCTACCACCAAATCACTACCCATGGAACAGTTCACGCCATCCACACGACTTCTCTTCTACTTCATTTCGCGGAAACACTTCCTTTTTCTCGTCATTCCAGCCGTGATTGTCTCTGCCATTGCCGGAGGTGTTGCACCCTTTATGACCTTCGTGGTCGGTCAAGCCTTCGACGCCTTCGCCATTTTTTCAAGCATCGCCGAGCCATCTCCAGCAGACAAGAACAACCTCCTACGCGGAGTAGGAATTGCTGCTCTTGAGTTGGTTGGGCTAGCAGTCGGGGCCCTGGCTTTAGGGAGCATCACCAGCTGCCTTTGGATATGGACAGGCGAGACCAACGTCATGGCTCTTCGCAAGGCGGTTTATGCTGCTGTTGCCCAGAAGGACCTGAGCTGGTTCGACTCGCACCTAGGTGCTAGTGACTCAGCCTCAGAAGATAAAGCTGACTCTGTCGGCGCCGGTGGTCTAATGGCTAAATTCTCCAGGTTAGTCGTGTCCATGCAGTTGTTGAACAATTTACTAACTTCATATTTCAGAGAAACCGACGATGTTCGAATGGCTTCCTCGCTCGCCTCTGGCATGGTCATCCAATATCTCACCACATGCATCACTAGTCTAGTGCTAGCTTTCATGCGCTCATGGGCCCTGACGCTAGTCATCTTATCCGCCCTTCCCATCCTCGTTGTCATCCAAGGCTTCTCACAAACATTCGCCACTCCTCTTCTTGCCCACGAGCGCGAACAGTCCGGTGTAGCTTCGACCATCGTCGAACGCGCCGTTGCCGCGATCTCTACCGTCAAGGCCTTCAATGCCTCTGGCGTTGAACATTCTCGCGCCAGCCGCATCTTCGACCGCCTGAACGATGCCGCCAGACGACTGAACCGTCTCTGGGCTTGCACGTCTGGCATGTCCCAATTCGTCATGATGGCCATGTTCGTGCAAGGCTTCTGGTTCGGAGCGAAGCTCGTTCGCGACGGACACGTCAGCGCAGGCGACGTGATGACTGTCTTTTGGGCATGTCTCATCGCCTCCAGCAGCCTCCAGCAATGCATTCCTCAATTCATTGTCCTCGCCAAAGGCAAATCCGCCATGGTGTCCCTCCTCAACCTCGCAGCCCCCTTCCCCGGCAAAGACCAAGCTGCCCCTCAAGCAAAGAAACTCGCTCCTTCAAAATGCTTTGGTGGCTTTGCCATGTACAATGTCACATTCGCCTATCCTTCACGTCCGACCGTACCCGTTCTTTCCGATGTTTCGCTCTTTCTCCCAGCTAACGACACTACGTTCATTGTCGGTTCCTCTGGATCTGGCAAATCTACCATCGCCCACCTGCTACTCAACCTTTACCAACCCCAAGCGGGCATAGTCACCTTGGACGACACGGATCTGCGGGCATTCGACGATGCTTGGCTGCGGTCTCAGGTTGCCTGCGTTGGCCAACAGGGTGCGGCTGGCGTTGTCATCTTGGATGACAAAACCGTCTTTGAGAACATCGCCATGGCGGTGTACGGGCATTCGGACCAGGCTCCCACTATGCAACAAGTTGAGGAGGCGTGTCGGGTGGCTTTGATGCATGAATTTGTGCGAGATCTTCCGCAGGGCTATGAGACTCTGCTGGGAGGTGGAGCTGGTGTCGGTCTCAGTGGTGGGCAGAAGCAGCGTCTGTCCATTGCTCGTGCCCGACTAAGGAATCCAACTGTCTTGATACTTGGTACGTATCCTCTAACGCCTTGTCTTTCAGCTTGACCTGACTTTGTGCCTTGAACAGACGAAGCAACCTCCGCTCTGGATGCCACGTCACGCATCCTCGTCTTCGAGGCCATCAAGAGATGGCGCAAAAACAAAACCACCATTGTCATCACCCACGATCTCTCCCAAATTGAGCTCAAAGACTTCGTCTACGTCCTCAAAAACGGCCGCGTCGTCGAACAAGGCTACCGATCCGATCTCGAGCTCGTCGTAGCTTCTGACAACGCCGATCGCGGGGAATTCAGGAAGATGATGGAAGCTCAGCTGCAGACCGGCGGCTTCCTTCCTGAGAAGTACGATGTGATGGATAGCACAAGGACGGAGCAGATCCTGTCAGACGAAGCTGAGAAGGAGGAGGGCAGGAGGTTCTCGGGCTTCTTGAAGCACCAGAGCTTCGCTCTGCGTCCTCTGTCATTCGGAGCTTGGATGTTCGACGTTGTGGCTGACCTGACTGGCCCACAATCGCCCTCAGCTCAGTCAAACGCTGTCAGCACACCTCAAGATCGCCTGAGTCGTGCTCAAGGTCCTGCTGGTCAGCAGGGTCGGTCTCGACGCCCTTCGACCACCTACTACCCCTCGGGCGTGGACCTTGAGCTTGGTCGGCCCACTCATTCGTTCTACGAGAGGCGGTACAGCCTTCCTCCCACACCTACCTCCGCCACTTTCACCCACGTTGCCCTCGACGAAGATGAGGACGTGGAGTTCACGAAAGAGAAGAGTACCATGGAGCGCAGCGCTGTTACCGCCCGCCAAGCTCGCGGGAGCCGCGGTGCCCCCCGAGCGAAATGGGAGGAGTTCAGAGTCGAGGTTCTGCCCTCGAACGACGCTGACAACTCGTCCTCAGATGATCTTTCCATCGACGACGACCGGCCGCCTCAATTCTGGCCGCTCATGCACTCTGTGTACAAGGCGTTGCCGAACAAGCCTTACCTCTTCGTTGGCCTCCTCGTGTGCGTCCTCAACGGCGTCATGACTCCTGTGTTTTCCTTCCTCCTCTCCAAACTCCTCTTTGAGGTGTCCATCGGCGGCCGCGACACTGCCACTATCAATTTCTTCGGTGGCCTCGTCCTCGCCGTCGCGGCTATCGATGGTGTCTTCCTCGGCCTCAAATACTTCATCATGGAAACCTGCGCCATGTCGTGGCTTACCCGAGTTCGCAAGATCGCCTTGGCTCGCATCCTCGCTCAGGATAAGAAATGGTTCGACAGGCCTCAGCATGGACCGGCGAGGCTCGTCCAGATCCTCGTCAAGGACGGTGACGACTCGAGGGACCTGATTGCTGTGGTGTGGGGTCAGTTCTGCGTTGTCATTGCCATGCTGGGTGTCGGGTTAGTCTGGGCTTTCATCAGGAGCTGGCAGTTGACCTTGGCGGGGTTGGCTATCGGGCCTGTGTTTGCTATCACGATGGCTGTTCAGAGCAGGCTTGTCGCTGGTGCTGTGGCGAGGAATAAGCTCGCTAGGGAGGAGGTTGCTAAGGGGTATTATGATGTGAGTATTTGTGCTTGCTCTGACCTGGGGTTGTAACTGACGTTCGCCTATCTTGCAGACTATCATCAATATCCGTGCCATCAGGTCTATGGCTCTCGATAAGGCTTTCAAGGCGGAATTCGACTCGTCTGTCGACGTGTCGCTGACGACTGGTGTTCATGGAGCCTTTGTCGAGGGTTGCACTTATGGTGTGGCCAATGGCTTGATCTATCTGGCTGAAGCTCTCCTCTTCTATGTCGGAGCTCTCCTGGTGGCCAAGCAGATCTACTCTTACCTCCAGATGATCGAAGCTCTTAATCTTATCGTGTTTTCTGTGACTATTGGGTCGCAGCTCATGGCCTTTAGTAAGTCCAGGTCAGATCGTAATCACCTTGACCCATACTCACCCTTATCTCTTTTAGCTCAAAAGATTGCCAAAGCCGTCAAGGCTTCAAGCGACTTTGACAAGCTGGCCAAGCTGAGCACCGACACGCAGGAGTCTCATGGCTCCCTCCGTCCCAAGATGGACGGCGCCATCACCTTCAAAGGCGTCGACTTCACCTACCCCGAGCGACCAGAAGCCCCCATCCTCAAGGACCTCAACCTACGCATCACCTCCGGCGAATGCGTCGCCATCGTCGGCTCCTCAGGAAGCGGCAAGTCCACCGTCCTCTCCCTCCTCCAACGCCTGTACGAGCCCTCAGCCGGCGTCATCACCGTCGGCGGCGTCGACGTCAGCCTTATCGACGCCGTACATCTGCGGAACAACGTCTCCATCGTCAGCCAGCACCCGCACCTCTTTGACGCGAGCATTGCGGAGAACATACGCTATGGACGCGCGGCGATCTCGGATGTGGACATCCGCTCCGCGGCCAAGGCGGCGAATGTGCATGAGTTCATTATGTCCCTCCCGCTAGGGTATGATACCCAGATCGGTGAGAACGCGTCCCTGCTCTCTGGGGGCCAGGCGCAGCGGATTCAGATTGCGCGCGCGCTGGCACGGCCGTCGAGGGTCCTTCTTCTGGATGAGTGCACTTCGTCGCTGGACCGGGAGAACAAGGTCGCGGTGCTCGAGACGATCCGCGGCGCGAAGGAGGGCCGGACGACGGTGGTGGTGACGCATGATTTGGAGGCGATGTTGATGTGTGATCGGATTGTGGTCGTTCAGGATGGGAGTGTGGTGGAGGAAGGGAGGTATGAGGAGCTGGTGGAGATGAAGGGGGTGTTTGCGAGCCTTGCTGGGGGAGGCGAGTGGGTCGCGTTATGATGTTGATAACTTTGGGCTGGTGTTTTTTTTTACTTTCACTACTGACTCTGGGTTTTTCTTCTTTTTATTACATTTGTTCTTCGTCTTTCATTCCTTTTCATTCCCTTTCTTTTTGCACACGATTTCTTTTGCATTGCGGAATTCCTCTAGAAATGATCCATCCAAATCATTGTACAATCTTTTCACATCACGAATACATCTTGTATCGTTACCATACTGCCCAGTGTATAATAAAACGACAAACGAACGTCCACTAGAGTACATACGAAGCGAAAGTTTTTGGGTGCTCGGAAACGTTCCTTTTCTAAACTCTGGTAGGGCCTGGCTTTTGGGGTTGACTAGTCTGAAATAAAATTACAAGGCTCATTACTTTCGTTTTTGTGGCCTACAATTGCAACTTCTCAAGCTCAAGCCAAAGCTGGGCTAGCGCAACTGCTGAGCTGCACTCTACTCTACTCTGAAAGAGCCTGCATCACAGGCTCTCGATACGTTACAGTAGAGAGATCACACAAGGCCAAATTATGAATTCGGAATTCGCTACATGCACTGCAAGGGAATGGTGTGATTTCGAGAGCGTCGCGTGCCGTGCGAGCAGGCTCTGTGGCTCTGTGATCATGAGCGAATGGAGATGGGAACCAGAGTACATAAGGGAGGAATTTTTGCCCTCATCATGGTGCGGAATAGAAAGGAACGAAAAATCTGACGACTTCGACTACTTATGCCTTGAATCCTGTCCTTTGGTCAAGCAGATAGTACTGTAACGATCATGGCCGAACCATGGTATCCCAGAATTCCCGTAGTCGCTTTACATGCAGATAGATTAATCACATCTGTTATCGAGAGACAACCAAACCTGAGGCCTGAGGCGTGACCCACAGCTCGAGCTCAGAGTGATAGTTCTGCAATTTGACGTACAGACTCTGGGATCATATTAATTCGATCTGGTTGATCGCAACACGGGAGAAGTTGACGGAAGGCGGGTATATGTGGCCACAAAAAGTATGTGTAAGTATGAGGATACCCTGATTAAGACAGCAGCCTTGGACATGGAGAGGGAGGGAAGAAGGCGCACTTGGAGTCCGAACAATGGAATCGGATCGTGCTTCCAAATCTCCATCAGCCCCTGAGATCCACGTGACGTAAATAACCACGACACGCGTCAGTCACGTTTTGTTTTGTGTACCAGCGTGTTCGCGACGTGAGACTCAGATTCAGAATCGAATCGTTAACGCCTCGCAGCGAGCTGCTGCTTCTCCTGGCTTTGGCTGCCATCTGGATTTCTGGGAGGTATGTGAATCTGAGAAGGTAGATTATCTCGTGCTGAAACCTCCGGTCTCGAAATTCTGATCTTTTTTCGTCTCGATCCTTAGGAATTTTTCAATACATATCATTGTCCGTATTTTTGCTACCGTATCATCCAAGATCATCCAGCTGCCACAACGAAATTGAAGACGACACCGGATTGCGATTCTCGAAAGCTCATGCAGACACATGGAAGTTTAGATACGCTCTGCCTAAGGATCCTAGTACCTTTACAAAACTCAAAGAACTGGGCCCCAACGCACCCGACTCAAACAACATGACGGCAGCTGAGCAGCACTCCTTCTAGGCCTCCTTCCATCCAATAACTTACGGTTCGAAGAGTCTCTTCAATTCCTAGCTCCCGTCTCTTTCAATTCCGGCTGAACACACTTATGCATCCCATCCCATCCCCCTCCCTCCCTGCATCCGGAGGGACCAGAATCGTCAATAGGAAACAGGAGAAAGTGCAGCATTACAACTTGATTTTCAATATTCACGAACGATCATGCTTGCAGTAAAACACCCTACATTGTCCGTGGCTCATAACTTCGACTGTGTCCCTATTGCAGCTCCTCGGTGGTCTTCGTAGTTCAAAAGTGCATAATTGTAGGCGTCCGGCCACCCAGGTCCCAGATTCTCTGCACCGATACCCCTTCGATGCACCTCATTTTTCACCTTTTCGCACGCATTACAAAGTGTTCTGTGGGCGGTAAATGCATCAGTAAAGTATTTCCCACTTCGGCCACGATCAATAAAGAATTCCACGACTTTTGAATCGACGAAACGGACTGGCCGACAGTCGTTCAACTTCTCCCCATCTCCAGTCTCAGGAAGCATCAGTAACTGTGCTGCAGGTCTGAGAATATTCAGGACTTCTTCAGGGCCGCTGAGGAGGAATAGTGCAGATATCATTCCGATAGAGAGAGGAGAGTAAGAAAATAGCAGCATCGCCACGATGCGTTTGAAGGTAGCCAAGCCGTTGGGCTCGGAAGGGTATTTAGAGAGGACGTCAAGAATTGCGTGGTCTAGTGATCGCTGATCGACAACGAATGGCTTTGATGATATGCGAATGATTTCGGGGAGGGATTGTTCCTGAGCATGGTCCTCGAATTTTGGTTCACGTTGAGTCGAGCTTAGGGTCCGAATGTTGTCAAGCCGGTCCTCAGGGCTTCGCTCAAGTGTACAATCACCACCGTTTGAAGACATGAACCCTACTTCAGCTATCGTTGCTGCGGATTGACGGCGGGGCTGCTCAATTGTTCTTGGAGCCAGCGTACCTGCCAAATGGGCAGGAAGGGTGGAGTAATTGAGCGAGGTACTCGTGATGATAAATGCTTGTGTGTTCGCGTATATGGCTTGACTATTGTCAATGTTCATATGCCGTGCGGTGTTATGCTGCCCACCGTTGATGACAGACAATAATCCCGGGGAGATTGGAGGCTCGCCGCTGATATCGGGCACAGTAGAACTGCTGGAAGACGTGACAATATTACTGTCCTCTACGATGGCTTGATGATTGTTTCGAATGTCCATGTTGAGTGCAGCATTGAATTGACCTCCATTTATGATGACATCTCGGGCACGATGGAACATTTGTACTGTACCGCAACCTTTATACGGGTCGACGTCTTCGTTATGCGTGGCGCTGGAACCTTCTGTGCTGCCAATGGTGGTGATGCGAGTGTCAGTGGACGCTGAGGAAGTGGGCTCGAGGTCTGATGTACGGCGAACATATCAGTGACGTCTACAGATAAAGAAAAACACACACATTTCGGGTTAGCGGCGGGGGTTAAATGCGTGGGTATCGAGCGACACATGCCACTCAAAACCATACCAAACATCGCGGCGAAGCCTATGTCGTACATTGACTCTGAGGCTTCCGTTTCGATAGCTGGGACATGTGAGCCAGGTTTGGAGATTCCACGGCCCTATCCGTCACCCTTCATACGTTTGTCAAAATCAGAGCAATAGCCGTAGAAATAAGAAGCAGAGACCTAAGCCATCCTGCCCTTCCTATGTAAATTGATGCTTGTTTCATACCCATGCTTGCGAATTTAAAGGCTGCCTCGTAGACGTTAGCAGTAGCCAGATGCCAAACGGAGATGATGCCAAAGGTCTGTACCCAAATGAGCATTGACCCGATCCCATGGGTCCTGTCATCGTCGACTGACGCCTAATCTGCGGCTATAGACACGCCTTTCACTCTGTAAGAGACACAGGTGGCAATGGCCACGAGATGAATGATACGCCTTATTTCTACGGCTGTATAGGCGAATATCGTCTCGTTGATCGATCCTAGCGCTGCAGCCGTCACTATAACGGTGGTGCAGAGTGCGAGAGCCGGAGCCGCGGGTTCGAGGAGTACCGGATTTGAAGCGGCTGCAGTCGGCACGTTGAATCTAAAAATATTTCCATGGCTCCAGCCATCGGAATGAGCCTTGAAGAAGCCCTGTGGCTGTATCCATGAGTCGGGTGTCCACTGCGTGAATTACAGTCGATACACGATCCAATAGTACGATACCCCATTCTAAACATCCAATATTGTGACGGTAAAATTTGTTGGCTCTATAATTCTCTAGATCTCGAGATTTTGAATAAATTTTCATGAACAGATATAATAACGGATCACCAGCACCAGTCAAGAGAGTCATCGGGGAAGTGTGCTTCCCCTGAGGCTACAGATGTAGCTTCCTCTTCCCAAACAGGCCTCTCGGCTGTAGCGCTGAATATAATGCTGATGAAAGAACCTGACGCTACAGCCGCCACTATGGAGGTCGGACTCTAGGCGAAGGCTGGAGCCGCAGGTTCAAAGTGCTCAATATTGGTTGTGGATGTGGTCGCAACATTGAATTTGGAATTATTTCCGTGGCCACAGCCGTCGATCTAGCTCTTCAAAGAAATTCTGTGGCTGTAGCCGCGCTTCGTCGAGTGCGTTAAATACCCATACCACATTTGGCATGAATGCTTGTCTTATGCCCATTTTTGCGACAGGCCTTAATTGTATTAATTTGAAGGAATTGGCCGCACCCTGCGTTGGCTACTGAATGATAGTCATTCATCGAAACGAGAGTTGACCGCTCTCGTGGCTCCAGCCAGGATCAACCAATGCTTGACCTTGCCCTGAGGCTACAATCGTAGCTTTTCCTCTCAAGAGAAACCTGCGGCAGGGCCCACGGAGTTAAATTAATCATCTATTTCTACGGCTGTAGCGGTGTTTCTGATCTTGATGACTGAACCTGACGCTGGAGCCGCCACTATCAAGGTCCGAACATATGCGAAGGCTGGAGCCGCAGGTTGCAAGACGAGAATCATTTCGACGGCTGCAGTCGCCAAATTGAATTTGGAACTATTTCCGTGGCTCCAGCGGTCAATTGGAATTTTCAATGAAATTATGTAGCTGTAGCCATGAGTGGGGTTTCCACTGCGTGAAATATAGCTCATACGTTATCCAAAAACATGGTACGCCATTCTAAACATTAGCTCATGGATAATGTACAGGTAGTACTGATAGTGGTGACCTACCAGAGCCTGCCAACCGAGTCATGCAGCAATCGAACTTGCCCTGAGGCTACAGACGTAAATTATTCTGACCGAATCGAGCCTGTGGCCACAGGCTCAGGTTTAAAAGAGACGCTATATTCCACGGCTGAGGTGCTGAGTATAATATCAGTCACCGAACCTGACGCTACAGCCGCCACTATAAAGGTAGAACGATATGCGAAGGCTAGAGCCGCAGGTTTGAAGAGAAGTATCATTGTTACGGCTGCAGTCGCAACATTGAGTTTGGAAATATTCTCGTGGCTCCAGCCGTCAATTTCACCCTTCGACGAAATTCTGTGGCTGTAGCCATGTGTCGGTTGTCCACTACTAGAATCATAGATTATACACTATGCAAAATGATGGTATGCCATTCTAAAATGGCGTTATATTGATTGAATCATCTGTTGGCGCCATGAATATTTTCATTGTACACCTAGTACTGGAAATATTAATAGAAATGTCCTACTTGCCCTGAGGCTACCGACATAGATTCTTCTGAACAAATCGAGCCTGTGGCCACAGGCTCAGGTTTAAATGAGACGGTATATCCCACGGCTGAGGTGCTGAGTATGATATCAGTCACAGAACCTGACGCTACATCCGCCACTATAAAGGTAGCACGACATGCGAAGGATAGAGCCTCAGGTTTGAAAGAGAGCCTACATTCCACGTCTGTAGTGCTGAAAATAATGTTGATGAAGGAACCTGACGCTACAGCCGCGACTCTGAAGGTCATAGGATATGCGAAGGCTGGAGCCTCAGGTTTGAAGACCGGTATGTTTATTACGGCTGCAGTCGCCAAATTGAATCTGAAATTATTTCTGTGGCTCCAGCCGTCAATTCAATTCATTGAAGAAATTCTGTGGCTGTGGCCACACTTCGGATAGGTCGTGCGTTCAATATCCATACCACATTTGGTATGAATGCTACTGAATATACCTACTGACCGAAATGAAAATTGACCGCCTTCGTGGCTCCAGCCATGATCCACCGATGCTTGACCCTGCCCTGAAACTACAGACGTAGCTTTTCCTCTCAAGAGCAACCTGCGGCAGGGACCATGGATTGAAATTAACAATCAATTTCTACGGCTATAGCGCTGAACACAACGTTGATGACCCAATCTGCGGCTACAGCTGCCACTATAAAGGTCTGAAAGTATGCGAGGGCTGGAGCCACAGGTTCAAAGAACCGCACATTTGTTACGGCTGCATTCGCGAGATTGAATCTGCAAGTATTTCCGTAGCTCCAGCCGTCAATTTAATTCCTTGGTGAAAATTTCGGTTCTTCCTCTATAGCCCTTGATCCTTCGCCCTGTCATCAGCGGATGCTCCTGCCCTTACTTGCAAAAATGGTAATTTCTGTACATGCCTGACCTGCATACTAGGGTAACTGTACTACGTTTTCTTGCCCATGAGCTTTATTTCTGCGTTCACACTATACTTAGTACAGCTGCGATCATATCATACCCAGGTCCACAAATCGGCAACCTCCTTAGAGTCCGGACTCTGGTTACGATGTCTCGCTTTGATGCGCCGCACCCTTCCTCGAGCTTCCTCCCTCAAGCATTCGGCAGTATATTCGTATGTCAGACCGTCTCAATCGAAAGGGCCGCAAAAACGTCGAAATGTGAAGGTACGTTGTGTCATACGCTTTTGACGAGGGCTCAACACCTGCAAACTAGATTCACGCCGCTCGGGCCAACGCACCGAGATGCCGATGTCATGCAAAGCTCTGGTCTCCTCGTCGCCCTTCGGTGAGTCAGGGTGACGTTCTGACCTCTGGCGCCAGCTCACTCCCCCTTCGTGTGGTGCTTCAACCGGCGCCATCGCTACTACCCTCGTCCTTCCACCGCGATGTGGAAAATCAAGTTTTGGCTGCTCGTTGGCGGAGGGTGTACAGATCGCAGGCGGCCATGGGTATCCTGTTGGTGCGGCATACATGCCCGTAATAGTTGGGAGCACATCGTCGCCGGAGTTGGCAGGGATTCGAGTGTCGTGGTGTGACTACGTTGAGGTGAATCTCCCTTCCTCTCTCTTGCTCACTGGGCTGAGATTCGTTCAGATTCAGATATCAAGTCCAAGACGGTCCTGGCTCAATGGGCGATATTTCACGCTTCCCATGCCCCAAATTGACTCCGACACGGCTCCGCAGCAGGATCCCCTACCGAAGAAGCTTTTCCCGTCCCGCATCCCTCATCCATCATCTACGCCCACAGCAGGACCTCCTACCGAAGCAGTAAAGCCTTACCGTCCGCATCCCTCATCCATCGTCTAGCCCCATACCCATTTGAGATGCAGGATTGCACTCCGAGTATTCTCAACACATTGTACCATTATATAGCTATCCAATAAACATCTTCTAAGCTATCTCTTGACACGACTGTTCCTCATCCTTCGCAGCAAGCTTAGGCATCTCTGGGAATTTCAACTCAATAGCTATACCGGTCTTCTCCTTCCAGTACTCGATGAGCTTGCGAATTGAAATCAACCGCAAATCAAGCTCCTTAAGCTCTGCACCCCTTTCAAGCCTGCCAAACAAGTCATCAACGTCAAGCATTGTCCAGGACTTGAACAAGTCCACGACAAATGCACGCTGGCGTGGCGAGAATCCATCCGCCTTCAAACCTTCTTTCCAGCCTCGGAGGCGTGGGGCCCTTGCTTTAGCTTTCACCGTTTTGAATATGAAGAAGTCGATCAGCACGTCTTCGATCGTGCAGCCGCAGTGCATGAACCCTGGATCCGGCGTCACGCCAGATTCCTTGGATGTGTTGTAGGTTCCTTGGAAGGCGACTCCCTCCACCACGTTAGTGGCGTATCCGTCACAGACTTTCGTCTTCGTCTGGTGTTGGTGATAGCGGCATTGGGTGTTCAGGAGAATGTTGGTATGAAGGGCAATAGCCAACTCCTTCGACGCTAAGGACTCATGCGGCAATAGTCTGTCCAAATTGACAAGCGCCGTGCGAGTGCGAGACGTCAACTTGGACAGGTCGCTGGTCTGCAAGAATTTCTTGACCGACCGGAGGCATTCTTCTACTCAGGACGTCAGCATTGTTTCTCTCCATTGGAAACGGGACATACGCTGCAGCTTGACCTTGTCCTCCCTCGTCATATGGAAATACCTTTCCATGGTCTTCCTAACGTCCTCCTCACCTCCGAGCAGCGGCTCGTCTGAAATACTGCCTGCAATCCTTGCGTGCACCTTGGCGATTGCCATTGCTGTCATGATCTCCTTGCGCTTCTTCGCGTTCTCCTTCATCTCACCCTTACTCTTGGTCGGCTCCGTCAACTTTCCTTTCTCCTTCACCTCCGTCACCTCCTTCTCTTGCTCGCTGTCGTCTTCGTCGTCGTCGTCGACGCTCTCCACCTCTGGCTTGTTCTCCAGGTGCTGGATCATCGGCTCCCAGGATGGCTCTACCTTCGCCAATTTCTCCTTCCGTTTAGTTTCCCATGCCTCTAGAGCAAGTCTCGCCCGTTCAACCTCCCCCTCGTGGAACGCTAGCTGAGCCTTGAACGCCTCGAGGCCTTCTGCAGTCACCTTCGACACGGATTTCCTCAAAGCAGCCAGAGTGTTGTTATGCTTTCTGATCAGAGCCTGAAGTGGCTTCTTCCCCTCATTCTCCTCGACTTTGCGTTTGATCATATCGACCTCGTCCCATATAGCGTGAAGGCGGCGAGCCATTCCATGGACGAAGGTATATCCTTCGTCGATTCGACCGATCTGTTCCCTGATCTCTTCCATCGTCCTTTGCTTCGGAGCGCAGAGATCCTTTTCCAAATTGGAAATGATGCCAAAGTTCGTCGATCGATTTTTCTGTAACTCTTGAAGTTCCTTGAGCAGATCCTTAGGGATGGCGGCGAGAACCTCCTTGGTCAAGCTTGTCAATGGGTCCTGGTCTGTCGGAAGACGGAATCAGAATCGTTCCTACGTTGTAAGTCAAAGCTTGCGATTACTGACCTATATCACGCTGAGAGACGTCGGCAGCGAGCATCAGCTGCAAGTCCGCCTTGCTTGAAGTCCCCTCTGATGCTTCCTGTGAATCGGACCCGCCAGGCACCGAAGCGGGGACAATTTTGGGGGGTTCTTTTACAGGACCATCGACAAGCATTTCGCCTATTGGACCATAGATTAGAAGTGGGGGAGGGGTAGGGAGGCAGCGGGGAACTTACCTTCTGCCGGAGGATCTTGAGCTGCCTGTTCGCTTTGCGTGATAGAAGCGTTCGACGCTTGGGCCACCTGAAGGCTGGGATCGAGAGGAGGGATAACAAGATCACCATCCATCACATACAGCCCAGGTTGGTCAAGCTAAGAAAGATAGGCGTCAATGAAATTATTGTATGAATGACCACAAAGTGCAACATACGATGGACGGATCGGGCGTTTTGACTGACGACTCAACATGGGGTTTATCCATGATAGTGGCCTTCGTCTGACATGGAGAGAGAAATCAGCGACCGTTAGATGGTCATGGTACGTAGTCCACTCACAGCAGGCTCGAGCTTAGGGATGAGCGGTGTGACGACGGATGTATTCTCCATCACAGGCCCTTGGGGCTCATCAAGCTGAAGAGAATACACTTTGAATCGGTTAATCTAAGAAATTTTAATGGACGACTTACAATATCAGGCATTTCGTCCACGGCTGCCTCGGTATGGGGCTCAGCTATGCCCGGTCTGATCGTCTTGCAAATGGAAAGGAAATCAGAGATTGACGGATTTTTATAGCAAATATGTAAACTTACGGCAAGCTGTAACCCTTGTGCCATAGACAACGACTCGCGGACGACTTCAATCGGTGGGAAGACCCATCCCTCTTGCTTGCCCCTGCTGTCAGATGCCGTCTGATACAGATAAGTCAGGGCTTCCAGAATGACAACCAGCATCTACGTACCTTCAAAACGTGGTTTGTCTGCAAACGAAATTTCTGCTCTTCGGACGTAGCATCCTGGAACGAGTTCAGCATTGAATACGTGATAGAGAAAATTCAGCGACTTACGGGTTCTGTAGGCTGGGCATTCTTTGAACAAAGGTTCTCGACCCTCTGATTTTCAATATCCATCTAGGATTGAGAGCTTAGAACAGCATTAATTCCTGGGATGCTTAAGTGAACTCACTGCGTCACTTTCTGGTGCCTCATAGGCCATAATGTCAACCAAACCCATCTGCGTAGAAGCTGTTAGCGCAAGACTTGAGGGAGTTAAATTTAGCTTACGGCGTTCATATCCGAGGGCTGGCAGGTGGCGTCGGCGTCGTCCGGCATATCCGCCTCAGCGGCCGACGCCTTGAACTGCGCCTTGGGGGCTTGTATGACTGGTGACTCGTCGACAGAGGGATGTGGCTGCTCTTGATCGGCCATCCCGTCGATATCCATCTAGGTGAGGGCAGTGAGAGCAAGACCACATTTGGTAGGTATAAAATTAACTTACAGCGTTCCTGTCGACCAGCTGGAAGGTGACGTGATGGTCCTCCGCCCTCTCCGCTTCATTCACAGCTTGGGCGACCAACAAACCGTCAGCCGGCGACTTATGCTGGATCTGGTCAGTCTTTCCATTGATCTCCGACTATATGAGACAGTCTGAACAAAGGCGACTAGAGCGAGCTTAAATTAGCTTACGGTGTTCATGCGTGGAGGGTCCGAGCCAACAATCGACGGTTTAGACTGCTGATTACTGACAGTCGCACCGTCAACTGAAATTTTTGACTGCTCCTGGACAGTCCTGCTATCAATATCCATCTATCCAGGAGCAGTCAGAACCTGGCAGCATTGAAGAGGGTCGAGAACAACTTACGGCATTCATATCTGACGCGATTTGACCATCCTTCATAGTCGCCGAACTACCTATCGATGCTGGGCCTTCCAGATCCGACGACTCATCGGTCAGATCCTGTAATTTGGTGTGAACAGTTAGAAAGGATCGCATGCTTCGTGACAAACGTACATCGTAATTTTCTGATGGTTCTTGACCATCCTTCATAGTCGCCGAACTACTCATCGATGCTGGGCCTTCGAGATTCGACAAATCATCGGTCACACCCTGTAGTTTGGTGTGAACAGTTAAACAAGATCGAGTCCTTCGTGACGAACGTACATCATAATTTTCTGACGGTTCTTCTGTGCCAGAGCGATCCTGAGCGCCAGCGGGCGGTGTAGCAACATCATCCAGCGGAGCTGATATAATGTGAGCTGTTGAAAATAGAGTGAGAACAGAGCTCACCATCAGGATCAAGAGGAATTTTGCCCTTAAGCATGGCCTGGAATTTTTTCTTCGTATCTCGGGCGACCTCCCAGCGATGCTGAAGTGCTCTCCGCTCGAGTAGGTCTACAGCAGAAGACGCAGAGTGAGACGCTGTCAAAGACGGATGAACGTTACGTACCTGTTTGTTCAATCTTGCGCTTGCGCATTTTAACCCAAGCGTTATTGACCTGCTTGTACCTTGCAATAGCAAGCTTGGACTTTGCTTTCACTACGGACAGAGTAAGCGCCTTTGGGAACAAAGCCAGGGCCTAGAGCGACATACCCTTGGCACGTATCGCGGTGATGTCTGTGTCTTCTGCCATGGATCTGAAAGACTAAGAGCAAGAGACCTGGGGTGGCAAAGTGGGGGCTGGAGAAACAGGAAATCGCTACCTCGTATTTCTGGCGTCTTCCGCCGCGAAAACAAGCACCGTTTCACCTGCCTAGATTCGGACTGGTCATACATCTTACCATATGCAAGGCTGCCCTAGATTTGGCCATCTGATCTCACCATCGGAATAAGAGATCGACGAAATCTCAGCGTGCTGGGCTGTCCAAGATACCGTTCCACATGCAAAAAATCAGCAGGTGAGGTCGGTAGTATCTCTTGCTTCCTATGAGAAATCTAGAACACCCAATCATTCCGATGACTCGCCGTCTCTCCTCATTCGGAGGACGTCGTCGCAGATAAAAGGTGCGCAGAATCCAGGAGGACCTTAGATCCCCAGTTGACCTACCGCTTGCATGGATAGTACTTCGTCTAAGCTCCCCACTTCCCCATCCATTCCCGATGGTGGGTTGGCGAGCTGCCTCAGGCAGCTGGGCTCTTCTCTGCGAGATGTTCATTCCGGTGAGCCCTTTTGTCAAGAATGCATTAGCTCACCACAATTCTAACTGTGTTTCGTTTAGCCATCGACAAGCTCAACGGCATCCTTGATCGTGATACGCGAGCGACTGATGGTGCGTTTTACTATGGTCATCGATGAAAATCCTGCGTACTAACACTACATCTAGCACTGAAGGCTGTTAATGAGATCCTTTCGGACGGTGAGACGTTTCTCGATGTTGTGAGGCTTGGATACCGCTCACCTGACTTATCAGCGATCGACGGCTCTACAACCCACCCCGGTAGCTCGGACACCGACGAACCTGTCCTTGTCGATGCCCCAATTCGTCCTCCCAGCGACGACATGCGGTGGTACGCTGTGATTGTCGGGCGCGAACCGGGTGTCTTCTATAGCACGTGAGTTGATCAACAATGGCGTCATCACGCTGACATAGCTGATCCTTTTGATCAACAGCGGCGCGCAAATCAATGCGAATGTCCATGCTATCCCTAACAGCCGCCCAGTGCGATTTCACTCAAGGGAGGAAGCGCAGGCCGCCTTCGATAAGGCATTGAACGCGGGTGAGGTAGAGAAGGTCGAGCTTATCCTGAACCGTACCACTCTCACCCGAAAGGATTTTGAGTGAAGGGGGCGTACGTTTGCTGTAGCTTTCTGTAGAGGGTCCGTATTACGAATCCCAATCAAACCACATGCTGTATTGCCTGATATGTAGTGAACCCGATCGCCTGGTAAAATCTCGTTTAATTCGCCCCCCTGGGCCAAGCGACTGTGACCATATGGAAGCGATCTTGTGCCCTAAAACGGTTGATGGAAGCCAACCAATTCTATCCCCGTAAGCATGTGTGGTGTACATGGCAGCATCCGGTAATTCGACGAACAATGCGAGAGCACTGCCTTCCCCTCCTACCTCAGACCTCCGCCTTTGTCTGAAATTTCTGAGAAGGGCATCCTCACGAGCTTAGAGGAACATACTGTTTGCTTTCACGTTTGCTACGGCACCGATTCTCGTCATGTGGCTTAATTTTCAATTTGAAATTTTGTTCATTTATCGAGATCTGGTTCTCCATCCCTCCCCAACGCAGCTCCATATGCTATTTTACTTTGCCCTCGTTTCACGGTACGAAGCCACCGGTGAAACACTGGGAAAACGCTAACCCTTGCTGCCCCTACTTATGAAGTCAGCCGAGATATCTGATTTTATTCAGAAGCTTCGGGAAATTCCTCCTCGCGAGCCTTCCTTCGGGCCTCTCGCCTGGCATACGCAACTCGATACGTAGTGTCAATGTGGTCCAAGACTCTCAGATAGCCTGCCGTATGCAGATAGGCTTGCGATGCTTCCTCCCACTCTCGAAGGTGGGCATCGATGCTATACGAAAGCCTTTTCAAGACCGTGGATCCTTCTTTGACCAGAAAGTTACCCTCCTTCTCGAGTGTGTGGACCTTCCTCGAGAGGCCACTGGCTGCATACGAAATCTTCGAGACCCATCCCCGCGCAAAGTCACTCCGATCTTGATATTCGTCAATGACGACGCCGGTCTCATCTTCAAATTTTTTAAATCGCTCCCTATAGTTTTTGAAATCTTCAAGAAGCGTAGGGTCGGGTAGGCGCTTCGTCAGCGCTTCGGGAGACAAAGGCGTAGCTGATGCGTTTGACGTAGATGGGGACGGAGTCTTCGATTTTGTAGAGGAAGGTGCACAAGGACGTTGGGGTTCGGTCTGGGCAGGACATTGGTTATTCAATTTCCTGTATACGAACGTAGCATTGAGACCCTGCAAAGCTCAGATATACAATTAACTTTTACCTCTTAATGCGTCGTTCTCTGTTTCGCTTTGCATTGGCAGCATTGACCTTCTCCCTATGTCTACAGCAATGAAGTAGATAAGCTTTATAAAGTAGAGGATGATAGGAACAGACCCTTCGAGATACCTCTGCTGCCTCGTCTTCCCGTCGTTCTTCTTGGAGACCATAGGCTCAGTCTATCCTTAAAGGTTTAGTATGAGAGGACGGAATGTATTGCACGTGAGGATGCCCTCGCTGCCAGACGTCTCGTTTTGGAAGGGTATGTGACAGTATGCGACGGTGTATGCGACGGTATGCGACGGTGTATGTGACGGTGTTCTGTCAACTTTATAACGCCCTGGAGTGCCATTCGCAAGAGCAAATCGACGTTACATTTGATGTTTATATATGAGTAATGAATACCTATCGATATTCCCCAAGCTTTGGGCCTCTGTTGAGAATATTCATATCGACCCAAAGGGCCTGATTTGCACAAAGATCGAGTACGACCCAATGTACTATCCTGCCCGTAAAGCCATCACCGAAGGCAACATGATGAGTCAAAAAAGTTTTGGTGCTATTCAGGGCTTGGTTTAGCAACAAAGTATCCTATATTCTCTGGCGTTTAGACAGCAACGAAGGATACAAGTTCCTGTAGCATGAACGTAGCACGCTCTAACGCAACCCCTAACGTCCTACTTGCCTCGTCTATGGATAATCTGTTGTATAATGTAGGGTAAATGGCATTCGTACATATCGAGCTCATGTACTGACTGCATATCCCATGCTTGAAAAGGCTCAGGGTCCAAGATGGCGCTGGGAGGTAAGCCATGCTGTAAGTAACATGAGCATGCCCTTACGTCCTGTTTGGCTCGTATACAGAACAGTAGCTGTATCGCATAGGGTCAATGAAGTCCGACCATATATATCACCTGTACCGTTGGTATAAATACGACGACGTCTACTCAATCACCGTTGGCCGTCGATACCCCTTTCCTTTCTTTCAAAGTGCTCGCAAAGTCTGAACGGCGGTCGTCATTCTAAAATTAAACTGTGGCTTCTCACCCATTATCTCGGGGCGGAGCTTATTTTTAGACCCGAGGGTTTTCATTCCCAACCACCCGCCACAGCATCTCCATCGTCAGCCTCCCCCACAGCTGCTCTACCTCTAGCTGCTCTCTGCAGGCTCTACGATTCCATATTCACCCCGCAAGTTGTATCAGGGCTCGAAGATGCGGCCCATCATCCTCTGTCGACCCAATCCGTGACAACCGTTCCGCCGCATGACAAGGCCTCCACCCTTTTTCAAATTGTCGCCTGGAGCTGCGTCGGGAAGCGCGATCGATGATCGCTATGGGTCAACGTTTTGCAGAGGGCGTATTTGAGGAGGGGGTCGAGGGAGAGGAGGATCAGACGACTCTTCCCCCGTAACGCTACTAGGTGAGCCACCGTCCTTGTCGCAGGTGCAGTGAGTCGACCAGACACACTGGCCTCGTTCCTTAGTCGTGCAGCGAGCCTACTGTGGCACGCTGGCGACCCTACTGGGGGCTTCGCTGCCCTGTCCTTGGCCCGTCACGCGCAGCGAGCCCACCATGGCACGCTGGCGACTCCTGCGGCCCTCCTCGTGCAGCGAGCCCACCATGGCACGCTGGCGAGGCCAGCAGCCCCTCAGTCGGTGCAGCGGGCCTACTATGGCGTGTAGGCCGCTCAGCTGTAACCCTTCCATGCGCAGCGAGCCCACTATGGCACGCTGGCCATCTCCAACCCTACGACGGTGCGGTGAGCCTACCGTGGCACGCTGGCCGCTGTTTCCTGTCCCCTACTGTGCTCATTCGTGTGCAGTGAGCCTACCAAGGCACTCTGGCCGACTCACGCACCCTCCCCTTGTATGAGCCTTACTGACAGTCGTCTAAAATCTAGGCTACACCCCTTATCGTCGCCTTGATTACGCTCTGGAGGTGAGTATCTAAAGCATGCAGTGTAGCCGCACCCTGACGTCGAATCTGCCCCATTCAGCCCACCATGCAAGGGCACTCGCACCTTCCACGCGACATTCCATCGTTCACCGCTCACCCCGGTCAGGATTTGGTGCTCCCCGACGACCTCGCCTCGCATTTCCGCCATGCCTTGGACTTGGATGCCCAGCGCTCCGTGCGTGATGACGAGGACAACGAGGAGGTTCCTCTTGACCCTCTCGGACTCCGTCGCTCACCGCGCCTGGCCGTCCAGAACTCCCCCCCAACGTTGCGCCAAACGCCCGCTGCACTCGGTAGAATCGAGAAGACCCGCTCCAAGGACAAGTCGAAGCTTCGCCGATTCATACAGAGGCGAGCTACTGCACCGTCCCCTCTCCCACAGTCGCATCGCCCTCGTCCGAGCGCCGTGGATCGCTTCTCATCGCTCAAATTCACGAAGACACCTCTCATATCCGAAGCCCTGCCTGCTGGTATTTGGGTCGGCAAACGATTAGGGAAAACGATTACTAGGAAACAATGGTCGGTGAATGAGCTTATCTCGGTAGGCTTTCGCCTCATTGAATGGGAAGGACGGTAAGCAAATGCTCAGATGAAGATGGATATCGATTGACGGTCAGAACTAGGGCTCCGCGTGTTATCTTGGACCGCTCCAGACGTATATGTGCGGTCCTCGCTGGATGCCCCAACGACCCAACCTGGGACGCGTCTGTGAAGAACGCTGCGGCTGCCATGGTCTGCGCTAGGGTCAGTGGTGTCAAGAACAAGGCTTTCCCATCAGATCCCGACGTTCACCGACGAGGGGTATTTACGGCTATCCCTACTGGGGTATCTTTTGGCAGTGGGCAGAAGGTATGTCCCCAATGCATGATTCTTGTGGCGATAGATGACCTTTTGAACGTTTAGGTGCCGGGCAACCTTCTGTTGACGCGTCACAAACGCGAGATTGTGGACAGGCTCCTCGAGAACCGCAATATCAAACGCATTGCTGGTTTTCAAAGTGGTGAGTTGCTTTAATCTCTCAAACCACTACCAATCTAACCAACTGCCAGCCTGTTTAGGTTTCTACTTTCCCAAGGTCTATCAAAACTACTACGAGACCCTCAGCGCCTTGTACGACCACCATCCCTCACTCCGCCCCAATTTCCCTGGGGTCTCGATCTATCCAGCCTGCACCTTCAATCTCGGCCCACTAACTGCGACGTTCGAGCATACCGACTCGGCCAACGTTCCCTATGGCTTATGCGCCATCACGGCACTCGGCAACTTCGATCCGAAACGAGGAGGGCACCTGATTCTGTTCGATTTGAAGCTGGTCATAGAGTTTCCCCCTGGCTCAACGGTTCTCATTCCATCAAGCGTCCTCCGACACGGTAACACCCCGGTCGTTGGTGATGGAGCGTATCGGATGTCGTTCACTCAATACTGTGCGGGAGGCTTGTTTCGGTGGGTTAATTATGGGTTCCAGACGGGTAAGAGGCTTCTGGGGTCAGGAAAAGCGGGTGCTGAGCGCAAGGCTGAGGTTGATGGGACCTTGCAGGAGCGCACACGGTCAGCCCTTGGGCTGTTTTCTACATTAGAATCGCTCGCAGTTGACCGGAAGCGTGTATTTCCCGTAGCATCCCTAGTTACAAAATGAAATCACTCTATTACCACCGACTAGTCTTTTGTTGGAACGCTTGATTTATCTATGACACCATAATGCAACTTATATCTCTCAAGTTCAACCTCTATGTCCAGCCTAGTCTTTGTGGCTACCTCCAATGCTTGCTTTACAGCCTGCACCTGCTTCCGTGACATCTCAAGCTCGTCTGCAAGCTTAAGCGTATCACTATTCTTTGCACGAATGAGCTTAGTCGTGAGCCTACAGAAGCTTGTGGCCACACTGCCGCTGTCTTCAGTCGCATCACGCCGGAGACGAGGTGAGGCGTAATTGACAGCACCCAGCTTAGCCGTAGGATGCTGCGCTCCCAGAAAGAGCCAGCAGCCCGTTTGATTGGCCAGATCCTCGCACTGAAAGATCATGTGTGGGATGCATAGTGGGTGGAGGTGCGGTTGACGAACCTTTGTCAGAATAGAGCTAATAGTTGAGGTAAAGTGCTTCGATGCTTTCTGTGTGTCGGCGATGGGCGCGGGCAGTGGGTGCCCACGGACGACGCCTGAAATTTGGCTGTCAGAAATCGAAGTAGCGCATAGAGCGATGGCTACTTACTGAATGGCTCCTGACCTCGGAAGGCACCAACCACGAAGCCATTATAGGGGTTACTCGCTGTAGTTCGGACTTGTTTGCGCTTTGAGATGCTACTGACCGTCGAAGGTGTTGAGACAGTCGCTGTAGATGGGGTGCTGGATACGTCGCCTATGCCCTGGCTCCCTGGCAAACTTGGCGGCATCAATGAGCTAGAAAAGGCTGATGTAGTATCCGCCAGAGTTGTCTGCTCAAGGAAAACATCGCCGTGAACCTCCGGAGTCTGTTCCTCATGGGAAGGAGACGATGCGCCCTCCGTATCTGATCGTTGAGAGCTGGACGGTGTCCGCAGATCCTGAACCTGAGTCTGCTCGTCCTGGATGTCTGGGCTGGGTGCTCTGAGCTCCTGTCGGAGAATAGCCGTCAGAGAGGTTAACACTGGATGTATGAATACGTACCTGTCTTAAGGCTTGCTCACGAAGGTACTTCTCTCCTTGCTTTGTATGCTGGCATTGAATGGTAAGCGGTCTGCCAGGGCACCTGTTGCATCGCCGCTGCTTCTTGACACCATCCGGAATGGTCTATTGAGAGTTAGATCTTAGATTAGCTGGAAAGAATTAGCAAAGATTCCACACAACTCACTGGCGACTTTGATACTCCATCCTGGGCAACGACATTCTTCCTTCTCGGTGTGCGTCTCTGCTCAGTGTGAGGCATTACTCAGGTATTTTTGAGCTAAAATTGATCACGTACCGTTGGCGTTTCCGGCTGGCTTGCTTTGGAGGACCGTGGACCTTTGAGCTTTTTGGTAGCAGAGCTCCCTTTCTTCGGTGACGTGGCAACCATGAGGAGACGGACTGAGGTGAAGACATGGCTCACAGACCCAGATATCCATTTGAGTCAGAAACCGCGGCCGTAGACGCAACCAGGCTCGGAGCCATGGCGCTCGAGTTGCTTTGCCAGACCAGAATTTGCTTCCCTAGCCCTAGCTTTGAGTCGGGTGACATTGATCTGTCGGTATACCACCATTTCATGGGCCACCAGCATGGACTGTGATTCGCCACCGCCAATCATACGGTATGAGAAGCCTCCAGACTCACCTCTGAACATTCAGTATACCTGGGATGAGGCTGAAGAAGCACCAATCATAACACCGAAGCGGAAATCGCGCATGCGAGGGTCTGAACGGGCACCAAAGCGACCAAAGAATGCATCTACGCTTGTCAAGCAAAGCGTTGGGTCGCGCTCAGACGAGACCAGGGGATCGGTGGCCCAAGGAACAGCGCCTCCACTACCAACACCAGATGCCGCGGACGTCAGGGAACCCAACGATGTAGCTAATGATATGGATGCATCGTGGTTCCCACTGACAGACTACGACGGTGGCATGGGGCTAGGCGAGAGCGAAGATGTTTCAAGCCAAGAGATCAGGCTTGAGCAGGACCTAGAAGGTGGGAGGCTGGAGCAGGACCTAGGAGGTGGGGAAGACCCGTTCCCCGACTTCGTGGCGGCAGTCTTATCTGGTGAATGCTCCATGTATCAGTTGACGGAGCAGCTTTATGTCGTCAGTGGTTGGAACTCAAAGAAGCAGGAAGCCACAGTGGGTCACCCCGAGCATCCGCTGAACATGCACTGACACCGATGTAGGGATCGTGGTACCATATGCAGTCATCCAATACCCACTCCGAAATGCTCTGCTTGTGCCCAGATGCGGATGATAAAGATGTTCCGTGCCTCCATGCCCGGTTCATCTCAGACCCTATCTCCAGGACCTTCTTCACAAAAGCATTGCAGGGTGAGATACATGATGAGCGCATGCTTCGAAGCAGCCCGCTGAACTTCGTCCCTCAGTGGATGACAATCGATGCTTTCTCTTCTACCGGTGCGAGGAGGCATCAGGAGATTCTCATCAGAATCTCTTCTCGGTCCCTTCGCAGACGCGGTTCTCGAACGTTAAGCATCGTGCAGTTGTAGAGCACCGAGGTGACGACACAGGCGAAGGAAGGTGGAAATGTAACAGGGATCCGGGAGCAACGTCATGCCCTCACATTGTCGCTGCACGTCACTCGTTGCAGCAGCACCTTAAAGGCGACTGGAACGCTCGAGATGACGGCGTGCGGGAGGGTCAAGAGGATAATGTGTCGTACGGAGGTAAATCGGTCGAGTTGCTATTATTGATGGTGCATACTGACGGCCCTTAGGCGTTTACTCCGAAGCCGACGGAATAGTGGAATCGGTCTCGTACACACCTCTTCCACCCCCTGTCTGGGCACGCATACCGAGCGATCCACCTGCGGGTCCTCGAGCAACCTTTAAAGAAGTCCCATCTATACTACGGCTGGACGAATCCAGCACATGCTGCTGCTCTAAACCCCGCTGTATGTTCAACCCCTTAGCACCGATAATTCAAAAACGATGCATTGTTTATACCTTGACTGGGGCTGAGGAAACTACAATAGAGGTGCAGAAGTGTTCCCTCTGCTCACACCGCTTCATTGGTCCCGACTGTCAGAAGGTTGGGATTTTCAACCTCAATAATCGAACACTGTTGGCTCATGACCTCCTCGACGACTACTCAAGTGCGTTCTCATCCTCGGAGACCCCTTTTGTTGCGTGGGTCCAGACCGTTGCTCAACGGTACGAAACAAGGCAGTGTCCAATACCTTTCATGTCGGACAAGTTGTTTCGCCAGAGCTGGTTCTCATATATGCGACTCATGGAGCTTGGAACCGACATGGTTTGCACGAAGTGTGGTCCAACCCCTGACGTTACGATTTGGGACGGTGTTACTGTTGCTTTCAGCAAGAAAAATCTCTTGCCTACCCTTTGTCCCCCGACAGAACCTGGTCCGACCTCAGTCGCACGCGAAAATGTCAGGCTGGTGCCAAGCCTACAGATGATCGACCGCAGAGATCTTCGGCTGAAAATGTTGTCTGTCCTGAAGGGCCCCAAACTCAGTCTTCTATTTGAGGGTGGGTCTCTACCTGGGACGAATGATCCGAATTTCGAACGTAACAAGGCTCTGATTGAGAGGTGGGCAAAGATACCGGACCTACTTCAGGGTTTACGGTCAATCAACCAGAGTCTAGCAAATACGTTTGAGCTTCACTTTGGGTTGCATGCGGTGAGAAGCGCGAGGGTAGTACCGCCCGTCTATTACAAGTTTTTCACTCAGGTATGCACCATCCCTTTTGCGTAATCGTGGCGGGACAGGAGATTGTTGACTTGACTTTCAAGCTAGCAGCCCATGAAAATGCTATCCAATTTATTCCACCCATCGCGTTTGATGGCCTTCGACACTTTATTCGCCACCCTTCTAAAGATGCTGCTTTGAAATTGCGTCACACCCCCGCTTTGAAAGCTCTTCTTCATCACGAATACCTTTCAGGGGAAATTGCACCCGATACTCTGGCAATGTGTGAATGGTTATACGTTCGAGCCCGTGCCACATATTTGGCTATGAAGGTCCACAATGCACCGTCGCCTACGGAGACGGACGTCGATGTGCCAGCAAAACCCTGGCTAGAGGTGAGATAAATGTAGTCACTACGCTGCTTATTTGGGAAACTTACAAGCCTGCCTTTTAGACGGGTTCCTGTTATGGGATGCCACAGATCAGGGACAGGCCGACATATCCAGGGATCATATACGAGAGCGGACTTGACCAAGGAGGACTCGACTCTACCGAACCGGACGTTTGCCGGAAATATTACTCCACGTACTCAAAGAACAGATTGACTGGCGGGTTAATGTGCGTCTGGTGTAGCCACAGTGTCTGTTATGGCTTCCATTGCATTCGAATCGCGGAAGGACGTAACGACGTCTTCTCAGCAATCTACACAAGATGGAAAGCGGCACCGAAAGTGATTATCTATGATTTTGCTTGTGCCCTTCAGCCTTATTGCATGCAACGGGAGGCCGAATTTTTCAAGGACACTATATTTGCAATCGACCACTTCCATGCAGCAGAACATAAATGTAGCGAAGCCTGTTTCCTATCAAGTTACTGCGCCGACAATCCTGAACTTACAAGGGCGAACTCGAGCGCTGGAGAATGTGGAAATAGTGGTATGACAAAGATACGAAAGGGAGTCAGCTACATGCGACAGGACAGGGCGGTGATGTTTATAAGGATCTATGTATCCTTTTGGAATAGGCGGCAGATACGCAGAATGGGGTCTAAATATAAGGGTACCAGGGCTCCTTAATTTAGAAAATTAGAATATATTTGGACCCCTCGTCTCTGAATCTCACTGCGGCTATAGCCCTTGCTTTGGCTCTATGAGGCAAATCTGGGGACGGAGTCAGAGGTCGATGGGTCTTCTCATTTTTTACGGCTGCAGAAGCAAATGTGATGTTTTGGACTAATAATGTTTCTACAGCCCTAACCTCCAAGCTCTAGAGCATTCCCGCAGCCTAAGACGTGGCTTCCCTGTTATACCAAATTTGTGCGGCTGTAGGGCTGACTTTAATGTCGCAGCCAAATCCTATTTCTACAGCCGCTACTATCAATTTCTCGAACTTTCTTGCGGCTAGAGACGCACTTTGACTGCGTTCTCAATATTCTACGACTGTAGTACTGGCTCTGGTGGTATAAACAATCCTGTTTCTACAGTCGTCGCCTCGGAGCTCTTCATCTCTAATGCTTATGTCTTTGAATGGATATGGTGAGAGCTTCAAGCCAAAGGAATACTTGACATAGAGGATACACGATTTAATGAGAGAAGATGGTACAAAGCATTTCATCAACTAATCTTTCCTTCTCTTCTTCATCCTCTGAGTCGCATTCGTACAATTGTTTCAGAATATCCTGGCATTTTTGATCTACGTCATGGTGGACTCGTTGGACTTTAGCCCTCTCTTTTTTGGTGAGCCTCGTACGCCGACATCCCCTACCCAGCCAACAGAGTGCTTCCTCTCCAGGTGTGTCAAACACATCGTCCTGTACGTCAGCCCAGAGACGGCCACAGATGCATTTAAAGGGGAGTAGGAGGTGTCCGAGGTCAAAGGGGGCGTTGTCTGGTACCAGTCGAGGAGGATGCTCGTTGGAATGCGTAAGCTGAAATGCGGCCTCTGCTAACTCTCCAAGACCCCAGCATGCTGCATTTGTGCCAAGAGGATGGTCTCCGACACGGAAGACGAGATACTGATGGTAACGATTATTGCGATGGAATGGAGCGTAATCGGTCGAGTGGTCCTCGGTGATGATCATCCTCCTCCATTCCCAACGGTAGGCTCTGTCTTTTAATTCATGGTCAGGACGATGCATGGCAAAGAAGGTATTCATCTCGTCATCCTCCCTGAGAACCAACATCTCAACTGGCTGCTTCCTAGGATCGCAGAATTGCACAAGGACTGAGTGCTCTTGATATTGGAAGCGTGCACTATGCATCTGTATCTCGAGTAACTTTGGGTAGTTAGGTCCTTTCTGCAAACCTGAGTTTAGCATACGACATAGCAATGATGATAGGAGTCATACCAAGAAGCTTTCATAGAAAAACACCTTGACTGCCTCAGGTGGATTCTCATCTCTGTAATTATCAAACGGACCTGGCTCTGACAGGACACGAGGATCGAAATCTGGTCCGTGAGCCTCATATTTAATTTTAGGCATGTTCAATATAATTTGATTAATGGCGTCGGGGTCGTCATCAGCGTCCGAGTCTAGAGGCAGGCGTTTTAGTTTGAAGACGAAAGATTAAGGGTCAAATATCGTACATTCTCGGACGTCGAATGGATCCACTACTACCGTACTGTCATCGCATGTGGACGCAGTTGAAGGGTTTGCTACGACTGATAGGCTCCTTTGTCGGAGGCAATCCATGTCGATATCGTTCATGTCGATATCGTTCTGCATTTGTGTAGTAGGTAGCCGCGTCCGTGACCTAGGTCCGTCGTCGACGTCGTTGTGCTACGTGGTCAAACTCGGATCGTACGAGTTCTGAGAGTACGTAATTCAAGAAATTGTTGCGTCCTCATCCGCAACTTTTTGTCCTACAGGCATTCATGGCCAGAGACCTATGCTTTTGCCAATCCGAGGCTAGGGGCGGAGACACAAATATAGAATTTGATGGCTGGTGCCAACATCCCGTGATCGGAGTTAGCCGCCAGACAGCCAAGCTTATTTTTAGTTGAATATGTGAGGCGCCCACGGTGGTCTATATCTGGCTCGACGCCTGAGGGTATCGTCCATAGACTGAACGGTAGCTAGGGATCTAAGCCTGTATGTAGAATAGCACCCACGGTGCTTATATGAATATACCTTAGTGAAAGCTGATGTCCTTGCACTGCTCAGCTCGATTTGATTTTTATTATCGAATGTGAGCCTGCAATCCGCAAGCGCTTACGGAAAACTGACAGACCAGAAGTAGGGGGTAAACCAAAGCACGAGTGTGGTCCACGCCCTAATAATGAACTTCTTTTACTGAACTAGAAAGGTTAGCAAAGCGTTGGGTAGCAGATTATATATAATGGGCACAATATATTGATGTGTTGTAATGTCGAGTGATTCAGCGTAATGTCGATGGAACGGCACTTAGCGTTGACGGTGAGGATACACGAGGCGCTCCCGCGAACCTCGATTCAGAATTTCTAAATATATTAACGCGCCACAAACGCGTTTTTGCTCTTCACTAACTCTCTCTTCTACTATCTTCACTCATCGCTCTCGCCTTTACATTACCGTTTCAAATCCTCCACACGTTCAAAAAAGGTGAGCTCTATTTCTCAAGCTTATGTGCACAATGCTAACTTTCTAAGTATGACCTGCAATCGCACCCCCGTGCTTTTCAAAGAGTCGCCGAATGGCCGTGTTCATTTGGGGTTTTTTCTCAAAATGGTGGCCGACCACCAAGGCGTACGTAGCTTTTATTCGACCGTTTCGTCTTTACAACTAATTTCTCTGCAATAGATACAGTATTACAAGATTCGGTACGCAGGCAATATCCTCTATGTGGTCGTCGGGTTTGGGGCAATGCTCTCCTTCCAGTAAGTGGGATCGATTTCATTCAGTACTCGATTTATCTAACGACAAGAGATCTAGTGATACCGCCGACCCAGGCTGCGAGAGCTGCGTTTCCGAGTGGGTTTAGCATCACAGTGGTTGAGGTGTAGGGTTCGGGGATTAGATTCGTGGACATTCCGTAGATATACCAGAAAATCAAATATTTTGCCACCAGTTGGCACCCTGCCTCTATAGCCGTGAAGTCTGTTGAATTTATCTACCTACGGCTACAGACTTCCTTTACAGACTGCCCCCAGACTCTACGTCTGTGGTCGCGGGTCTTGGGCTCAACGCAAAAATCACGGCCACAGCCCCAAGCATTCCTGTTGACATTGACTCTGTGGCTTGAGCCATAAGGTATATACATTTCTTGAAGCTCACGGCCACCGACCCCAAATTTTGTATTGACATTGACTCTGCGGCTCGAGGCATGGGCTACATACGTTCTTCTAAGGTCAGGGCCATTGCCGCAACTCTCACACAACCTACGTCTGTGGACGTGAGCAGACGATTTTTTGAAATGCTCGTCACACAGGTCGAAGCGTCCAGGTCATCCGCTTGCAGTGGCTTGCAATCGTCTCTGGCGGTCAAACTAGCAATGCGTACCTTCAGAAGTCCGTGGGATGGTGAAAGGTGCACCTGATTACATTAAAATTGTAATCTACAATTCGATGGAGCAGCTAGCGCTCCCGCAGAAGCGTTCTAACTAGCTATGTACAGAGAATGTCCGACATTGCTCTAGGTGACATGTAAGGTACGAAATTAGGTGAGGTGTGCCACGTGTTACACCGCACTGTGACCTAGTCGCTTTGCGCACATTTCGGAGATCCAAGCCCTTTTTGTACTCTCAAAATATCGATGTAATAATTGCAGGAGCGAGTCTTATCAAGTAAAAAGTCTCGCAATGTCCCATGCAGGAAACATAATTTTCCTTGTCGTATTTGGACGATTGAAGACAGGTCCCAGAGCAGCAGTTCCACTTCCTCAGGGCCGATGGAGAGGAAATCTGCGACGTCTGCCACCCTACATATTGTGACAGCACTGTCGACCTGCGAAAGGACCATGGCAGCACCAAGAGCAGCGAGGACGTCATCCAAGGATGAGGACTCCACATATGAAAACAGGTGCATATAGGCGCCGTCCAGCACTTCGAAAGGATTGCCGACATTAGAAGGACAACTCGACGTGCCCAAGACTATCTCAAGTTGATGATGGGGTAGGCGTCGAACGGATGAGACAAACTTTATTACCTCGGAGGCATAAAGAAAGTGACCTGATGCATTCTTCACCAAGGAATCGATGCTATCATTTGTTGGCCAAGGTTTAGGAATATGATGTGCCATAGGGTGCGTTTGTGCGATAACCTTGAATTTGTCTTCAAGAAAGTGCCTGATCTCCGCATCCCTTGAAACGTTTGTATCGTCGTCAAGCGACAACCGCGTGAGGAGATTGCTGTCGAAGGAGTTCAGGTGGCGAGATAAGTCGCGTCCCGGGCGGCTAGTAAGAAAAATCTTTAGGGGTATCTCCGGTCTTGCCGCTTGTACCATGAAATCGAGAAGCAGTTGACCCAGGTCCGTTGAGCACTCGTCCAATCCATCTAGAATCACCAAGAGATCCCTTCGGTTCCCAGATATCTGCAGGGGGCGAAGGACCAGAACCTCGAGCTGGATACTGAGATTCCGCTCAGTGATTAAAGGGTCAGCCTCCATGGCCTGATGTACTTCATTCAAAAATCCAGGGACCACTTTTCCTATCTGATAAGCGATGGTCGGAATTATCGATTTTGCATGATTCCTGCTCGAGTCCAATCTGTTAAAAAAGAAGGTGGCTCCTAAGTAGCCCTGCTCATCCGCGACGTCTGCGACATGGTGAGCGATGGTAGTTTTTCCCGATCCGATTGAACCATCTAGTAACATAACCGGGGCATTACCGTTACCACCAGCCCAGTCAAATATGTTGGCAAGGACGGTATGACATGTATCAGGATGATAATTCGCTGGTTTCGCTTCGGCAGAATTGTGCATGGCACTGGGTGAGACCGCTTTCAACAGTCGATCCAAATCAGCTGTTATTACTAGAGGAGACAATCAACGGCAGGATTCATGGGAGTCAAGCTGACTTAAAACTAACTGTTTCTTGTCACGGCTTGAGTAGAGGTGAAAGTGCCATTGTACAATTCGAGACTCCCAGTGAAGAAAGAAGAGGACATGAGACGACGCTCGCAAGTACTTGAAGAGCAGCGAGAAAATATGGTTGTAACAGAAAGTCAAGGGGCACTGCAAGAGCAGTTGGATGGCCTTTATATTATACGCCCAGCGTCACTACATGAGGCTTTGGCATGTCCTGCAGAGTCCAAGTACAGCACAGCTTCAACTTGGGCAAGGCACAGCCCACTACCTCACTATGGCCCTCATACTCCGCATGGAACGATAAATATAGCGGTTCGAGTGCTTCACGTCGAGCAGGAGAGTACCAAATTCGTGACCATCATAACATATCAGAAACGTCAGAACCGACCACAGAATCTGTCTGAGAATAAATCCGACAATTTGAAGTGCTCTATTCATGTAATCGTGATGCGTGCAAATTATACAGTGGATAACGGACTGTCATATCCAGAAAAAAGCAAAGAAAGAAAAAAAAAAAGAAGGAAAGGAGGAAAGAGAGCAAAAGCGCTGAAGACCCAGAACTTGGAGCAGAAATAACGACGAACAGAGACAAAGAAGAGACTCCGAGGGAAAGAAAGCAAGGGGCAACGAAGATCACCGGCCAGCAGGTGAACTCGACCCCGTTGGAGGCTTGTTATTCTCGATGACGTCGTTGAGCTGGTTGTTCCTCTTCTGCGCCTTCTCGAGCTGTCTCTGCAAATTCCTGCACAAAGCCCAACAATGATCAGCAACCCCTCCTCACTCACCACCAACCAAAACCAAAAAAAAACACCACTCACTTAATACTATTCTCCAACTCCCCCACCCTTTCCTTACTCCCCTGCCGTTCCCTCTTCACCCTCTCCTCCGCCGCCTTCAGTCTTGCCTCGTATTCCTTCACCCTTGCCTCCCACTTCGAGTCCGCCGCGGCGTTCTTCTGGTTGATCTGCGCGATCTTCTCCTCCGTCGAGAGGAGCTGGTTCTGCGCGTTGTTGAGCCGGCGCTCGGCGTTGGCCGCGCGCGCGGCGAGGGCGCGGACTTCCATCGACGCGCCCTCGCCCGGGCGTTTGAGGGAGGAGAGCTGCGCGGCGAGGTCGGCGTTGGTGGCCTATAAATAGAATTTCGTCACTGCTCCTGCACCAAAATTGAGGTCGACCCACCTTGATCGCCTCCAACTCCCCCTCCTTCTGCGCATACCTCCTCTTCCACTGCGCCTTCGTCTCCGCATACGTCTTCACACTCGCCTCGAATTTATCGATCTGCTTCCACCTCCCCTCCAGCTGCTTGCGCATCTCGCCGAGGCGCTCGGTGAAGCGCGCCTCGACGTCCTTGGCGCGCTTCTCGAACTCGGACTGGATGGCGGAGAGCGCCTTGAGCCGCGTGATGAGGTTGTCGTGGAAGACGGAGAAGTTGGTGAAGGGCTTTGTTTCGGCTTGGGTGCCTTTTTTCTGTTGGGTGGGTTTGATCAGATCAGATCGCGACTTGTAAGCGAAACGAAAAAGGAAAGAAAGTACACAAAAGGAAACCCCCTCATATACAGAAAGAAAAAGAAAAAAAGATATCACTCACAGGCGTCTTATCCACCCCCAATATCTTATCCAAATACTGATAAATCGTCAGCAACAACGTATTCCGCTCCGTCAGCTGATCCCTATACTGCGCCTCCGCCCCAAGCAGCGCCCTTTGGTCCTTACTCAGCCGCGCCTCCAGCTCCCCCACTTTACTCTTATACCCCGCGACCTCGCCCTCCGCCGCCCGCAGCGACGCCTGCACCGCATCGAGCTTCTCGGCGATATTCAGCCTTGCCTGGGTCTGCGCCGCGAGCTGCGAGGCGAGGTCGCGGTTCTCCGCGTGCAGCTTGTCGAGCGAGGCGTCGCGCTCGCGGTACTTGGCCTCCCGGTCCTCCAGCTCCTTGCGCACGCGCCGCAGCTCGTCCTCGACCCTCTCCAAATCCCGCTTCAGGCGGTCACACTCCAGCTGTAACGAAAATCTTGCACTGGTATCCCGCTCCCCGACGCGCTTGTTCTCCTCCTCCATCGCCTGCAGCGCGCCCTGCACGGCTCTGAGATCCTCCTCGCGTTGTCCGAGGAGACTCTGCGTCCTAGAGAGGTCAGCGAGGGCGCTCTGCAGTGCGCTGTCTTTGGCTTCGAGGGTGCGCTTGTGCGCTCGGGCGGCGGCGTCGTGCTCCTTTTCGAGCGCGGCGAGGGAGGTGGCGAGGCGCTCGCGGGAGGCTTGTTCGCGGGAGAGGTCGGCGACGAGGTCTTGGATGTGTAAGGCGAGCTCTTCTTGCCGCGTGCGGTGCGCGTGGATCTCGGAGGAGCAGGTTTCGTAGAGCTCGGTGGTGCGTTCGAGGTCTTCTGTGAGGCTCGAGATTTTCTATAAAAAAAGAAAGTGACAAAAATCAGCTCGTAATCCACCACTCAAGAAACACAGATAGAGAAAGAAAATCCTCACATCCTTCAAAGCCCCCACAAGCACCTCCAGCCTTTCCCTCTCCGCCCTCTCCTCCTCCTCCCTCACATCCCTTTCCCCCCTCTCCCTCTCCACCCTCTCCAGCTCCTCCCGCACCCGATCATTCTCATCCTCCAACTCATATATCTGCTCGCCCAATCTATCAATCGTCTCCTGCAGCCGCTCCTTCGTCTCTTGCAGATCCTCATTGAGCTCTTGCACCTGCTCGAATTTGTCCTGCAGGGAGGCGTGTTGGTCTTGCAGGGAGGAAAGTTGGTCCTGGAGGTCATCGTTGGCGGAGTGTAGGGACTCGATGGTGGAGCTGAGCCGGTCGAGTTCGGCGTCTTTTGCTTCGGACTCGGATTCGAGGTGGGCGAGGGCGGATTCGAATTTGGTGTGCAGCTCGTTGGTGTTTGATTCGAGTTCGGAGATGTGTAGGCGGAGGTCTTTGGATTCTGCTTCTCTTTCTGCTAGGACCTGTGTTGAAACGAATAGCATATAATCATTTCAACGAAAGAATCCAGAAAATTTAGTAAAGAAAAAAGGAAAGGTACACTCACATCCTTCAACTCCTCCACCTGCCCCCGCGCCTCCTCCACCTCGCCCCTCCACTCCTCCTCCACAACCTGCACAATATGCTTATGCTCCCTCACCAGCTCATCAATCTCCCTGCCCCTCTCCTCCACCTCCTCCTCCTTGCCCTGCAGCTCGATCATCAGCGCCGCCATGCGGTCCTTCATCGCATTCAGGTCCTCCTCCACCGCCTCGCGCTCCTCCTGCGCCGACGCCATCTGCGCCCGGGACGAGGAGCGGTCGAGGGTCGACGCGGAGAGGCGCTGTTCGAGGTCCTCGATGGTGAGCCGGAGCGCGTCGATCTCGTCCATGAGGTCCTCTTTTTCTTCGGAGAGCTGGGTGAGGTGGGTGGTTGTGGAGGCGAGCTTTTCGCGGAGCTCGGCGTTGTCGTCTTCGAGCTCCTCCAGGCGACGGGTGAGACGGTCGCGGCGGGATGCGGAGAGGCTCGAGTCGGCCTCAGAGTCCCCGCGTCTTTCAACAAGATCCTTGAGCCGCTCGATCTCGTCAAGGTTGTCCTCAATGAGCCCTTTCGCATTGTCCAGCTCATCCTCCAGCTCCGCATTCCGCGCCTCCAGCTCCCTTACCACCTCCTCATCCACCCCCTGCCCGCCCTTCCGCCTCTGCGCCCTCAGCTCCCTCAGCTCCAGCTCCCTCTCCTCCAGCTTCTCCTCGAGCTCCCGCTCCCGTTCTCTGCTGCCCCCGGAGCCGTTGCGTTGGAGGCGCTCCAGCTCGTGCTCGAGGGACAGAACGAGCTTCTTGAGCTTCTTGATCTCCATGCCGCGCTGCTGGACCTCGATCTTGAGGTTGATGTTCTGCTTGAGGGCTGCATCGATCTGGTCGGGCGCGAGCTGGGCGAGGCGTTCTTCGAGGAAGTGCACGCGGAGCTTGATGTTGAAGTTTTCTTTTTTGAGGTTGTCGATGTGCTGTGGGAGAGAGAGAGACCATCAGTCTCGATGAAACCTGTAGAATGGAATGGAATAGAATGAGATGTCTAGCATACCTTCTCTTGATCTCGCAATGTCAGTGTAACACCCTTCCCAGCCGAACTCGAGCCCTTCGTTGTCCGCTTGGAGGCAACAGACGACGTAGGCCCCGTCGTCGTCGACGCCTCCGGCACATCGCCCCACTTCTTCCTCTCAGTGCCCACACCAGGGGTAGCAAGCACATCCACTGCCGCGCTCTCGTCGCCCTCCTCCTCCTCCCCTCTCTCCTCCTCCCTCTCCCTCCGTCCCAGCATATTCAGCCTCGACGACAGACTCGTGATCGCATCCTCGCCCTTTCTCCTCGCACCCCCACCCCCACCCCCACCCCCACTCGTGCCCATCCCGGTCCCGGTGACACTGCTGAACGTGGACGCATTCGGCGGCGGGGTGGACACGGGCGCGGAGGATTGGGCTGTGGTCCGCGAGGAGGTGGAGGGGATGCGCAGCCCGGGGCGGCCGGGGGTCGTGCTGAAGGAGGCGAGGGACCCGAGGGAGAGCTCGGGCTGGGAGTTGTTGGAGAGGGAGAGGTCGGGGTGCGCGGAGAGTGCTGCTGACATCGTGGGTGGGTCGTGTGCGGTGTGTTTGGTTGATTGAGGTGTTTGAGTTATGGATATTTGAAATTGTAGGGGTCCTCAAGGGGTGTAAGAGGGTATTTAGTCCTCCAGAGATTTGGATGGACGGTCGAGAGATATAATCCTGCAAGATCGCTGCCTTCAATTCCGCTATGACACCTGTAACACAGCAAAAAATACGAACAATGTATGTAGCGTATTCAAAATTCCCTAAGATCAAAACCAAAACAAAAAAGTTCAACAACTCAATCTTGGACATGCATAGCAGCACGACTTACCTTCCCGAACTCACATACCCCCAGGAGGTCCAGATGAGAGCAGCAGCTCGCTGCGAGGCGTTAACGTCAAACGTTTCGAACACGGTGGTACACAAAACAGGAACGTGACTGACGCGTGTCGTGATTATCTCCCTCATGTGTCTGTATCTCAGGGGCTGATGCGGAGTCGGAAGCGCGATCCGATTCGAAGTGCGCTCGTCTTCATCGACATCTTTCACTCCTTCATCCACGTCGAATCGAATGGCTGCTCTCTCCACGATAACATATCTGTCCCTCCCTGCTCTACGAGTAGTGGGCCAATCAGAATCCTAAGATCTCTCCTCCAAGTTTATCGTTGTCAATCAAACAACTACAAGTCTACATAGCCTCTCCCTCTCCCCATACCATCCCGAATCCCAGAGTATCGTCATCCATACGAATCCCAGAGTGTCATCATCCACTTCCAACTTCCAACTTCCACTTCCATCACTTTGCGCTCGAGCTGGGCCATAGCGGGGCTGGCGGATCCTCCAGCCGCAAATGTGATTGAAATTTGAGGAGATGCTCCAAATCCAATCATAATGATCCTCTGGGTTGGGATGAAGTGGCTCGCGATCGGATTCAGATGGAGGTCTGTTTGATTTTTGACTGGTGCTGGTGCTGTCTGTTCGAGCGACTGAAAACAAAAAGAGGGAAAGCTGCCTATGGAGTTTGGATGGATATATGGTTGGATGGTTGGATGGTGCGATTTGACAACAGCACGAAGCGCTGGGTGCTGATCGCTGATCCTCTAGTTCCCGTTGAGCTTTGCTCCCTCGTCATGGGTAGAGCCTGTATGCACCCGGAACCTCCTCACCGCGACGAATTCACGTCCCTTCCACATCTCTTCTGCTTAGACAGCAGCTCACGATCGATGATCATTGACTTGGCTGTGGAATGTGTAAATCCGTAAGATGGTCTTCGTATACTCAAGATTCTGGGTGCGATACAGGCTCTTCCGTTGCGGGGTATACGAGTAGAATACCTCATCTCCTTCATGATCACTCCGCTTGAACATCAATGTCTTGACTCTTCTGTCGACAGCCGATGTTCTGTTATCAATAAACTTCTGACTACTACCCTCCTTTGTTTTTTTTGGCAATCGCGATGCCCAGAAAAGAAAATGGACCCTCGGATGTCTTCGCGCCTGGGTACTAGTATAATCTCTTTGGCAATGAAATGCCAGTGATTGCCCGGTCAAGCGATGGCATCTTACAGGCTCCTGGCGTTTTTCTGGGCATCGCAGAACTGCCTGACTGTACAATCATGTCTGCAAAAGTCGATGTAAAGTATCGATCGTATCCTGTGCTAAAATCACAGAAATTTGCAGAACTTGAGATGGCTCAAGAAAAGAAGTAAAGAACCGGTTCAACAACGTTATTAGGTCAAGGACGCCGTCTCGTCAAGTCTGAATATCTTCGCATGATATTCTAGGACAATCTGTACACCGTGCGTGTCGAGCGGGACACGAAGATTAATTTCCCCGTACTGACGAACCTCCTGCACGATACAATCACGTCAAGTGACAAGTGTACAAATCCCACCTATGACAAGGCCTGAGTATTACCGGCGCCCCGAGATCTCCAGTCCTAGACTTCAAGTTGAGCCGTGCTGGTTAAGCCTATATAGTGCGTCTAGGCAAACCTCATTCAATTCTAGTCTTCTGTAGATAATAGATCTTAAAGTCAAGGACTCGACCACTTTCTGGACGAGGATCGTGAAGCTTAGATTTTCATCATAGCGTCGCACTTCGGTTGAGTACCCTGCAATAATACCTCTGCGATCTAAAATATCAATCCTGTGAATTGTCCATGCGGAGGCTTTGGACAAAGTTAGTTTACTTCCTTAATAAGTCTTGGCTCTGGTTCTTCGGTCGCTTCTGATGTGAATTCCAATGAAGGACATGGAGTGGTGATCAAGACAAAGGCTTCGACTTCTCATGGCTATGATTGCTGTCTAGAGGCTCGAGTTCTAAGGTGCATCGCATCCTGGCTTTGATATCTCGCTCTCATCAAGCACGGCTTTCGGACGCTGGCAGGGTCTGTGCCCGTCGCGGGGCCCAATGCGAGTATGCAAGCCATTAAGGAGCCCACACGTACAGTACGGCAAAATCCTGAGGCGAGGAAGAAGACGACGACAGACTCAACCCAAGATGGACCTATATCATTTCCAACGGGCATTCAGTACTTCAAGCTACGCCAACAATTTCGCGGAGACCGACGTCCTGCGCTTCTTGATCCCAAGCTGATACGGAGACGCCCCCCTGATATTCGCCCAGGACGTTTCAGGAACAAGCGTCAATTTCCATCTGTACTGCCCACAACAACTGTCGTTGTCACTTCAACCACGACCGTCCCTCCCACCCCGCTCCCCTTCTCCATCGGCACAGAGATGATCGCAGTGCTGTCGCAAATGGTGTCGGTTCTGCCGCCAGTGGTCACTACGTTATCGGGCTCGAATGGGAGTCCGCCAGAGACGTTGACGCTTAGGCCAGGGACGACGGTTACGTTTCCAGCTACGACGGAGACGCTCCCAGAGTTTTCAGGAGCGACGACCAGCACGATGGTCATGACGGTGACTGGGTCCAATTCGGACTCTGGGTCGCAAACCCCGACGGGATTGCCAGAAAGTCCAAATGCGAGTCCAGTTGCTCCAGCACCGTTGGAACCACAGAGCCGGATAAGCACAAATCGTGTCGGGGTCATTGTCGGGAGTACTATCGGATCTGTTGCTGTTTTGATCCTCCTACTTATCCTGCTCGTCCTCTTTCGACGGAGGAGAGAGCGCATGAGAGAGGGCGAACCTGTCTTGCTACCCGATCCATTCCCCTCTCAGCCTAGATTCCCAGTACTAGTATCACAAGGGCCGCCAACTTCCAGCTCTTCATTACCGCTTGGAGGAGCTGCAGCAGTTACAGCTGCTCAATCAGATCGTCCACGCCAACCCACCGAGCAATCTTCCTCCAAATTCTCCTACACACGCCAAGACACCTTCCATTCACAGACGCCGCCAAGATCTCGCTCTCAGGATAGCGCTTCCCCGGCGGTGGTGGTAGCTGCACCGTCGAGTACGCCGTCCCCGCCGCCCATGTCCCAGCACAGCACGCTGAGTGAGCTGCAAGCGCTGCGGCAGAGAATGCAGGCGTTGGAAACCATGGCCAGGAACGCGGTGAGAGATGCTGATGCCGAGATAGCCAATGCGCAGAGAGGAGTTGTGGCGAGAGCTTCGGAGTCGCCGCCAGAGTACGCGAGCCCCACTCAGGAGAATGAAAATGGGCAGAGTTCTGGGTAGATGGTGCTATATGAAGATTGCTGAACGCTGAGTACAACATACGTAGACGATATCCTGCTCGGAAATGGTTCTTCCTGTAGCTTTATCGGCAGATTCACTACAAATCATGATTATCATGACGTACATGCATGAAAGATTCCCTGCTAATTACGCTCACCTTGCCTGCGCTCACGCTCTGTCAGTGTCAGACTTATAGAAGCACTCTGCGCCACATGGGTTAGTTATGAAAAGGAAAGGCGAGGTCAGATGCTTGTGCATTGCTACCGAGCAGGATGTCACAAACTAGCAACCAAGCACTTTGAGGCAGAACGACAGAACTGAGCTTCAGGTCTTTGGGTTTCAAAATACAGCTACGTGTTATTAAAACTGTTATTTGTTAGAAAGCGACGAGATATTCAGAAGGAAGAGTACCTTTAAAGTAGACAGAAATGTGCAGCCCGCTCTTTCAAAGCTTTGACGTTTCGTCACAGGGGTTTTGGGCTAAATCTGTGGTACAAAGGGCAAGCAATGGGGGTCGAGGCCAAAGTCATCAGTAAATCGTGGAAATGTTGCTATCACGTTGTGACAGCGATAACATCGTGACAGAATTATATCCGATGGTGATGCATTATGAGGGCCTCATACGCGACCCTTCAGAGCGTCCGTCGTCTATCACTTGATTTCATGATTGTTTTGACATCATACTCGCTCACAGAACATATGCAATTCTACACGTAGAGGATGATTTTAGCTCAGATTTACAAGAGAATTTTGATCTCTTCGCAATCGCTAAAACGTTTTCTGTTCGTGACTGCTCGAGCTTGGTCCAAACTTCAAACTTGATGTCGAGTGCTGCTAATTGCCCTTACTTAGAACGGGTTCTCGACTATATATGTCGGGGTACATACTTATGAAGCCTGCGGAGGATTTGTTTTAATTTTTAGCGGATAAATTTAAGTGAGACTCTGCCAGTGGCAGGGACCTACTCAGCGGTCCATCACCTCCTAGGCCATGTAAAGGTCGTAAATCTTATGCGTATTAAAGAGAACGACGGCGGTAGATACGATCAAAGAAGCGGAGGTAGAATACCGTCGGCCGACGAGACAAAGCGCGGGACACGTCATGTGATGGGAATTCCCGAATGTTGACTCCATCAACAAAGGAAATTGTTCGCTCTTGATCCCATCCTCCATCATCCCTGCCCGTCCTGCCTCCCTTCCCCCTCCTTTTCCCCCTTCCTTGATGTTGCGCTGCAAATACCAGTAACAATCCTCTTCGCATCTACCGAGGAGCCCTCTCCATCGTCTCGCTGTACTGCAGAAGTTGGTCAAAGGTGTTGACGAACTCTTTTGACGAACTTCGGCAGCATAGTGCTCGACTTGTAGTCAAGGAGACTGACGCTGACGAGCGTTCATATCTTCCTGCTTACGAGTCGAAGGTGGTATTGTGCTCCGATAGGATGTGTGCTGGATTCCTGCTGGCGTCGACGTAAGGTCGTTGCAGGTATGTCTGCCAATCCACCGAGTGTTGAATTAATGCTGATTCCTTTGCAAAGTTGGCTTCCTTGCCCTTACATATCATTTATGGACATTGGCTTTATGACCCTCGTCTCTCCTTTTCCCGATGCTCCCTTTCTTCCGCTTAGAGGAGCCTTTTGTTATTGTAACATTATGTTCCTTTGTAGTCCTGATATCATGTCCTTGGG